>WBMZ01000628.1:23419-48269 GCA_013400975.1 Atrichornis clamosus | reverse complement strand
CTTCCCTCCTTCCCTCCTTCCCCTGCCAAACCATCAGCTGTCCCTCCACAGTGAACACCCCCTTCCTCTTGGGGAACCTCTCCTCCTCCTCCTCCTCCTCTGTGCCACATTGGATCGTGTCCCTCCCAGCTGCTCTCTCTCCATCCTGGGAATTGCAGCATCCCTGGATGGTGCCTGTGGCGCTGAAGGGGCAGTGGTGCTAAATCAGAGCCCCCATCCCGCTGTCCCAATGCCCCTTTCATCCCTCCTGCTGTCCCCCTCCTGTGCCACCCCTGTCCCCCTCCTGTGCCATCCCTGTCCCCCTCCTGTGCCATCCCTGCCACCCTCCTGTGCCATCCCTGTCCCCCACCTGTGCCATCCCTGCCACCCTCCTGCCTGTTTAACACATTGGGAATTTTTTCCATACACATTTCAATCCCGGCGTCTCTCCAGGGGCTGAAGGCTCCATCCGCCGCTTCTCCCTCCCAGTGATCCCAGTGCTCCCAGTCAGGCAGGGAGTGCTGGGGCGGGGAACTCGCTGCTGGCACCGGCTGCTCTCCCCTCCCTGAGCGCTGGATGAAGTCCCCGGGTGCCTTTTCCATCCGGCTCTGCTCATCCAGGCGGGAGATGCGTGGGGATGCTTGGGACCCTCCTCGGGGAGCTGAGCAGGGCTGGGAACTGCCCGGGGTGAAAAGAGGGATCTGGGCAGGGGAGGCAGGAGAGGAACAAGATCTCTTCCAACCGGAACCATTCCATGCCTCTGTGATTCCCTGGTTCTTTGAAAAGCCCAGGAACACTGAAGGAGAGGTGACCCCGGTGCTGTCCCAGGGTTGGAGGCTGTGACAGGGGCCCCCCAAAGCTCCTGCAGAGACCTCCCAGCATCGCTGCCAGGAGGATCCCACTCCATCCGCTGGAGAGCAGGGAAGGAACAGCAGCAGCAGGAGCAGTGGTTTCCCAGTTGGAACTGGAGCAGGCTGGATCAGTCCCAGCAGAAAGCCCTGAGGAGGGTGGGGAGAGAGAAGAGCAGGCAGGAGAGGCTCTTCTGAAAGCCTGGATTTAAACAAACAAGCAGCAGGCAAAGAGGGGTGGGATTGGAGGAGAACTCCTTGGGCTGAGGGTTCCATGAGTGCCTGAGTACACAAAGCAGGCCAGCACAAGGAGCTTGTCCCGATGTTCCTGGTTCTGCACTTTGCCAGTAAACAGCTCCGGGCAGGATCCTTCAGCGGGCTCGGACCGACAGGGACAGCAGGGACGTCTCTCCTTGGGTTGTTATCAATTTTTGTGTCCTGCTGGTGCTGGGAGAGCTTTGCTGGAGTTTTCCAAGGAAAAATAAGCTTTTCCAGACAGGTGTTTAAAGACCCAAAGCGCTGCCATGGCCTCACCACCTCTCCTGCTCTCTCCAGCTTTGGCTGTGCCTCCTGCATCCCTTGGGATCTGCTGGCAGTGAGGGTCCTACAGCTTCCTCTCCTTCCCCTGTGCACCTTTAGGGATTTATCCACTTTCTTCTCCTTCCCTAGGATGCCATTCCTTATCTTCTCCTTATCTTCTCCTCAGTCCTGTTCCTGACCTTCTCACTGTCACCTCTTGCCTGACTCTGCCCTCTCTCCCTGGTTTGGGGGATGTTTTCCTGGTCTGGGGATCCCAAGGAGAGGTGTCCGTATGCAGTGACCCCGGTGAGACCGAGACAGAGGAGTGGGGGGCAGGAATGGAGCTGCCAAGCCTGGGAAGTGCTTCCCATTGGAGCCAGGCTGTTCTTCCAGCCAGCCTCAAGTCATTTCAGTTTCGTGGCTCTTCCCACCCTGGCAGTCATTGGAGCTGTCCCCCAGTTCCACGGACACCAGGGGTTTTTGCTCCAGGAGCAGGACAGATGGATTTTAACCGAGCTGCTGCTCCCTGGACGTGTTCTCTGCACAAACCATTCCTATTTCTCTCGTCCTTCACCAGCCTCTTCCCCCCAGCTTTCCCCTTCCCGACTTGGTTACAAACCAACGTAGCTCCGAGTCAGCTCCCAATTTTTAATTAATGTTCTCCCCTTTCCCCCAGACCGGCAGAGCTTTGCTGACCCTCTCAGCATCCCAAAGAGCCTGGAGAAGCAGCGGAAACCTCCGTGGGGAGGGGGCCGTGCCCACCTCCCGCGGTTCCCACACTCCCGACACCTCCGGGTCCTTCCCGGCTCCCGGTTTGCGTTTCCCCCGCACTCCCGGCTTGTCCCGGCTCGGCTCTCAGACAGCTGTGATGGATCAGTGACAAGCTGCCTTTGTGTCCTCCTCTTGCACAACAATAGATACTCCTGTCTGTTTATACAAGTTTGAATTTGTCCCTGTAAATACGGTGGGGAAGGAACAGTAGACTATAGATTGCACCCTGACAGCTGAAAGATTAAGGGAATCCATTAACTAAAGCAACTGCCTGGAAATCTTATGCAGAACATACACCTGAAAGCTATTACTGCTGTCCTGTCATACTCTTTATCTCTTTATTTAGGACCCTTTTTGTTTGCTTGAGGAGTTGCTGCTTTTTCTTCTTTTTTTTTTTCCCCTCTCTAATAATGTAAACTTGTTCTGGGGTAACAGAGGAGCCCTTGATTGAGTATCTAAGTATTTTCTGCTGAAGAATTTATGAACTCTGAGCCAGCACTGTCCTTGCCAGATCCCATGGAGTGGGAGGGGAGGGGGCACTCGCCTGGCTCTGGGATTGTGCCGTGAATGGCCCCGGCTCGGGTTTCCTCGCACTGAGCTGCTTGCGCTGCTCTCAGGGGCGGCTCGGCCTCACTCCCACCTCTGGCTGCACTTAACCTTTTTTCACCTGAATTCTCCCCAGCCCTCCCCACCTCTCCCGGCAGCTCCCGGCTTTACAAAGCCCACCCTCAAGTTCGCGAGCGCAGCTCTGCCGGAGCCTGGCTCTGATAGCCCTGGAGTGTGATTTGATCGCGGGCTGTTCGGGTCTGCGCACGGTGCCCGTCTCCGTGGTGCCCCTGCGAGCTCCTTGTCTCCACCGGCGCCTCTCCCGCTCCCCCCTGGCCTCCTCCCCTCCTGTCTCGGCGCTGGGGGGCTCCGAGGGGAGAGGGGGGGGGTCTTCCTGCACCTTGCTGGGAGCCAGAGGTAGGGAAGGGAAAAGCGGAGAGGTGCGGGTCTTGTGAAGTGAGAGTCACTTCAGAGTCCGCGTTTAGATGGGATGTTGGGAAGGATCCTTCCCTGTCAGGGTGGGGAGGGCCTGGCACAGGTTCCCAGAGAAGCTGTGGCTGCCCCTGGATCCCTGGGAGTGTCCAAGGCCAGGCTGGACGGGGCTTGGAGCAGCCTGGGATAGGGGGAGGTGTCCCTGCCCCTGGCAGGCGGTGGGATGGGATGAACTTTAGGTCTCTTCCAACCCAGACCATTCCATGATTGCGTTCTGTGGATCTCTGAGGCTGAGGAGCACTGGGAGCACTGCTCCCATGTCCACACAGATCCAGCCTCCCTCCGCTCCAGCTCCCACCCAGCACGAGAGGTGCAGCTGCAGGAGGGTGCAAAAATCGCTGCTTGGTTTGGGAAGCTCTCTGCCTGGGAAAACTTAGTTTGAGCCCTCACTGCTCCCCCTTTTCCTCATCCCTGCTTTCCACCAAGCCTGTCCAGCAGCTCTGCACCACTCCTGGGATGACCTTATCAAACGATACCTGCCCCGGGTTCTCCTGCTGGACCCTCATCTCTGAGGGTGGCACTGAGAGCCCAGTTCCTTCCCCTGCCATCCCAGATTTCTTTCTCCTTCGTTTGAAATCCCAGGATGGGGCAGTGCATGAAAAAAGTAAATATCAGTGGGAAAATGTGGGAAACTTTTCCACAACCGCAGCAGTTCCAGGCAGGCTCTCCCTGGGTGGGAGGGTGATTCCCCTCTGGAAACCCCCCCTCTGTGCCGTGGGGAGTGATTGATGCTGTTCCCAGCCAGGAATAAAGTTTCAGGAGCTGCCATTGTCGGGGAACAGGAGCGGCTCCCATCCCGCTGGCCGGATAGGAACCATGGCAACTGCGGATCCACCGGGAAAGGGCCGGGAGGGCCCGGCGGGCGATGGGACTCTGGGGAAAATCCCATTCAAGCCCATCCCAGGGTGGTACTGAGAGGTGGAGAATTTGAGAAGAGGGTTCAAAGTTAAAGCAGCTGCAAATGGAACCGGGAATTTTCATTCCTCTCTCCCTCTAAGTCGTCCAAGTTCCCATCCGATGCTGCTGGGCTGGATCCTGTGTCAGCATGGATCGTGTCCGCCGGAACCCCTCTGAGTTGGGAGAGATGTTCCTCAGGAGCTGGGAGCAATCAGGAAGGAGTTTAGGGATGGAAAGGCAGGAATGAAGGATGGGAGGATGGAAGTGAAGCAGCTGCAGTTGTGGAAAATCTGGGATGAATCCACAGCAGAAAACCCACTCATTCGGGAGGTTCTTGGATGCTGACAGGATCCCTGTCCCTGCTCCAAAAGCACTGAAAGGGCCCTGGAGCACCTGTGCCAAGTGCTGTGGGGAACTTGAGCCAGGGAAGAGCCGGGATGAACATCCATGGATGCACCATCAGTGGCTTCTGCTGGAAAGTCCCTTTGTCCTTGGGGCTTTCACCAATGGATGGATGTGCTGGAAGGTGCTTGAGGACTGGGAACAGCTCTGAGGGGGCATCCACTGACCATCAGTGTGGTCAAGGCTTCTCCTAGGACTGTCCATGGGATTTTGGGAAAGGATGGGTGTGTTTGAAGGCACGGATGCTGTTTGAAGTTGGCTGGTGAGCTCCTGGAGCAGCTCATCCTCCCGGCCAGGATCTCCAGCACGGAGACGCTCCAGGGAAGCAGCCGTGGTGGTCCTGCCTCCAGACCAACCAGCAGCTGCCCTGGGAGGTGTTTTCCACCTGGGAGAAGAGAGGAAGGGCTGGAGACGGAGGGATGAGCCCCGTGCTGCCGGGAGGCTCCTGAGCTCCCGTAAATCCGACTGTGCCGGAGAGGGCTCCACATGGATCGGGATGGTTTGGGCTGTGCTGGGGGGAGACGGCCGAGGCCGGGAGAGCTGGGGTTGCCAGGCAACACTCCCATATATTGGGAAGATAAATCCTGCAATAATGGAAAGAAGGGATCCCTTCCCTGCCTGTTGTTTGTTTCTCTGCTCCTCGCTCGGATCCCGGCTGCGGCACCGGGGGACAAAGTGACCTCTTCATGCTCCAGAGGGGTTCGTCCTTGGCGATGAAAACAGGGATCTTTGGATCTGCTGGGGCAGAGGGCTGGCAGAGACCGGCATGCCTGGTTTTGGCAGGAAAAGGGATTGTGCGGAAAGCCAATTCTTTATCTCCAGACACATCCCACTCATGTACTACTTGATTTTGGCAAATATTTGTGTGTTTGCTCCCAAAAAGGAATTGGGTTGTGGTCCCTGCAGCAAAGTGGGGCTGAGTTGGGGTCCGGCTTTGCCAGAGGCTCCTCCGTCAGCACCAGGTGATGGATTCCATCCCTCTGATCCCAGCCCTTGTGATTCCAGCTAAAACCCAGCTGGAGCGCCAAGCACCCTCAGCGAGCTGTTTGCAATCAGCCAAGAACAGAGGCAGCAGACGAGTCTCCCGCTCCGAGGTGTTTAAATACTTCCAAACAACAAGAAAAGCTGGAGGAAATTGCAATGATGAGAGCGAGCAGAATTGGAGCCTTAATTTATCCCATCTATCATTGGCTCCGACTTGTGCAGCCGGCTCCGTTTTCCATCAGGGCACTTCAGGGATGCAACTGGGATGAGGAGGAGAAGAGACAAAGTAGGATGAGAATGCAGCCTGAGGAGCGTTTGC
This sequence comes from Atrichornis clamosus, assembly GCA_013400975.1. Lineage (NCBI taxonomy): Eukaryota > Metazoa > Chordata > Aves > Passeriformes > Menuridae > Atrichornis > Atrichornis clamosus. The sequence goes on along the minus strand of WBMZ01000628.1, from coordinate 42,512 downwards.
TGAGCACACGCTCTGCCCTGGCAGTGCCCATCACCCTGGTCCTGGGCTGACAACATCCTCACTGATCCCGGGAATCCTCCATCCCTGGGAGCGGTGACCTTTGCACTCCATGATCTTGGAGGACTTTTCAAACATTAAGGATTCTGTGGACAGGAAAACCCCAAAGAGAGGTGGTTTCTCCCCCCACCACCCCCCTGTCCATCCATCAGGCAGAGGAATTATCCCGGGGTTGGGCCGGAGCCGTTGGATTCCGGCGCTGCTCCCGCCCGGCTCCGCTGGTTCCCGTCTGCAATTAGCTTGGAGCAGCACGGTAAATATTTCATACCTGATAGCAAAGGTTGTTGAATTTTTCATTCTCTTAAAGCTGCTCATGAATGTTTTACGGAGCTGAAACCCTCGGGTGGAATGGGAAAGCACAGGGGAGGTGTCCTGCAGCTCCAGGTTTGGGATGTATCTGGTGACCCCTCATCCATGGAGCTTAATTCCAGGTGCTGCTGAGCACGGCGGGAACGGGGTGGGGAGCGAAGCATCTTCGCTGGATGTGTTGCCATGTGAAATAAACGCCTCTAATATCCCTCTACAATCCCATTATTCCAGCAGTAATTAAATTGTCCTTTCTTCCATGGACTCAGCAAGAGGACAGACCCTTCTGTCACGGCCCCTTCTGCTCCGGGCTTTTGGGAACTCACTTCAAGTCCCACCGTTGCTGGGATCTGCCAAAAATGCCATTTCCTAAAGGCTTTTTTTGTCTCCAAAGCTTTTGCTCCTGCTCATCTTCACACGGAGGGTGGCTCTGCCCATGGCAGGGGGTTGGAACCAGGCCTCTTCCAAGACAAACCATTCCAGGGTTCTCTGAGTTTCTGGGATGACCACCCTGTTTCTTCTCCATTTCTCTTTCTGCAGGAAAAGAAAGCCAAGAGCAGCTCTGCTGGTGCCATTTCCACCCAGGCTGCTCCTTCCGGATACCATGGGATTCCCCGGACTCAGAGCCTTGCCCGCCTCCCTGCAGGACGAACTCAGGGTGAAGTGGGTTGGATGAACCCAAATTAAGTCTTCAGGAAAGGACTCGGGACTTGAATCAGGATGTGCTCCCACGGCAGCTCCATCCCTGCTCCTGCCCTCTCCCGCTGCCCGCATCCTCTGGCACTTTCCCAGGGATAGATTTCCCAAAGCCTTCATCCCCCAACGCTGGATCAGCTCCTGCCGTTTGTGTTTTGCCGACCTGGCTGCACAGCCAGGCTGGATTTTATAAGACTTTCCTGGGAAAAAAAAAATCTCCTTTCCGTGTTTTCCTTCCTGGGATAGACGTCCCATCCCTGGAAGTGTCCAAGGCCAGGTTGGATGGGGCTTGGAGCAGCCTGGGATGGTTGAAGGTGTGGGACAAGATGGCTTTGAAAGATTCCTTCTGATCCAAAATATTCCATGATTCCTTCCCCACCACTCTGCAGAGCAGGAATTCCAAGGGTGTCCTCCCAAACCTCCGGCTTTTCCCTGTGCTTCCCTGTCCTTGCCGAGCTGCCCCACCCAGCCTGATCCAAGGGGTACCTCTCAATCCAGTGCTGTCGGATGGAAACCTTTGGAATTCCTTTTGCACTGCAGAAAGGGGTGAACACACTGGGTGGGAGGAACAAACAGGAGGAATACACAGGATAACAGCACCACAAGGAAGGAATACACAGGACAAAGGACAATTACCAGGAGTAATGAGCTGCCTGGGATCTCTTATCAGATCTCTTATCTCCTGTTTTCTTCACCTTCACTTGTTTCGGACCTGCCCGAGGGGATTCCTGCATTTCAGCTCCCACAGGGATGATCCTCACAGGCAGGTCTGTCCCAGGGCAGTCTGGGGTGATGTCACAGATTTTGGCCGGGCTCGGGAGTGGTTTTCCCATCAAATTCCAGCAGCCTGGACACCAAGGAGTAACCAAATTCCTGATCGGAGTCTGGCAGCTGCACAAACCGGGAATTCAGATCCTCTGTTCCCGTGTGCGTGCCCCAAGCCGTGGTTTTAGCACAGAACCACAAGAAAATCCCCATGGAAAAGTTATCCAGTGAATGCTGCAGCTGGGATGAGCTTTCCTGACCCTCCCCTGGCCCTTGGAAGCAGCACGTGGTCACAGCAGGACTTTGGAGAGGGTTTTGTGGTGCCCCTCCCTGGGGGGATGGAGGTGACAGCGGGAGGGATCCAGGGATCACCCTCCCCATCCCTGAGTCGGCTCGGGATGGGAGCAGGGCTGCTCTGAGGTGTCACATCTGTCACCTCTGCACGTCCCAGGGCCACATCCCTGCGCTCCTCAGGGACATCCATGTCCTCATTTCACGGGCAGGAAACTTCCCGCTCCCTCTTTTGTGTGTCCACGACTGCCATCCATGTCCCCTTCAAAGAATTCCTGCCGTAAGTCGCACTTGGATTTCCGTGCTTTTCCCCGGGGCAGGAATGAGCCCTGGAGCTCTGAGGCAGCCGGAGCTGCTGGGATTTGGCAGGGAGGCTCTGCTCTTCTCCCGGAGATAACATGAAATTTGGGATATTTTGGGAGGAGCCGCACCCACAGAGTCGGCACAAGGAGCAGGAATCCTGGGATGGGCAAGGAGAGGAGAGTGACCTGTGCCGACAGCTCATCCACTGATGGACACCGGGAGCTGAGTCAGGCAGAGACACCGGAGCTCTGGGAGCACTGATCAGGAATTCCTAATTAATGAAATCACCGCGTTCCACCTGCTTATTTCATCTGCAACCTGCTCTGTGTGTGCTTTTCCTGAATCCATTAATTAGGGGCTCCGAGCCTCCGAGCAGCATTAACAAATCATCAGGATGCATTTGCCCGCGCTCCCTCGAAACGCTCCCATTTGGGAATCTGATTAGGATTGGGTCATTTTAATCAGTGGCCGAGGAACACGGAATCCCTGTCCTCCCTCTCTGCCTGAGGGATGCAGGCACAGGGGCTTGAATTCCAAGGCAGCTCTCCGTAGCCTTTTCCTGGAAATTCATAAGAATCAGGGGTGTGAGCGGCTCATCTCCCGCAGGGCTGGGACACGTTGTCCAAAAATCCCTTTGGAAGATTCAGCTCCTGCTGGCCTTGAGCAAAAAAGGAGTCAAAGACAATAAACAAGAGGACAAAATGCTCTGGAAGTCAGTGAGGAGGATGAGGATGATGGTTTAGCGTGACCTGGGATCTCCAACGAACAATTCCAGCCGCAGGGAAAGGTTTCCTACCATTTGCTTGTCCCAAATCATCTTCCCCTCAAACGCAGGGTCCTGTGAGGAGGGACCAGGGCTCTCATCCGAGGAGGTACCACCACCCTGATCCAGACCAGATTTTTTACTTCACCTCCCCTGCCTGAAATCTGCAGCTACCAAAGTGTCAGACAGGGAAGAGACTCCCCTTTGTCTCTTCATTCACTGGGAAGAATCCATCATCCAACACTTTTCACCTGCCTCACTCGCAGGTAAATCCCAGACCAGATTTTTTTACACACAAACCCTTCACGCTTCCTCCCGCCTCCCTCCCTGGGATAAATAAAGCTCCAGAATATGCAAAATCCCTGATTTCTCGAATTCCTTGCACTCCAAGATGTCTTTTGGCAAGGAGCCTCCTGCAGAAGGGATGAGCCCCATCTGTGCCAAAATGCAGCTCAACCCCCCGCTCCAGCCCGGGCTCGGGTTTTTATCATAACCCTGCTTTGAATACATGGAAGCACTAAAAAAAAGGGGGGAAAAAAAGGACATTCAAGGGAAAAACAAGAGCTTTGAAACGTGAGCTGGGCTCGGGCAGCACCGGGGGCTGCAGCCGAGCGGCCTCGCCGAGCTCCCGGCGTTCTCCCGGCCTTCTCCCAACCTTCTCCCGGCGTTCCCGGCCGCTGCCCCGCCGAGAAAGCCTTTTGTCTTCCCAGCAGGCTGGGGCTGAGCGATGGAAGCCGCTTCCCAGAGGGAAGGCAGCTTGTTTGCAAGAAAAAGGGGAGTTTTCTTTGGCTTTTTTTTGAAAAATAATCTGCCATTTCTTTTTCTTTTTCTTTTTTTTTTTTTTTTTTAATATATCTGCATAAATGCTGCGATTCTTTGTGGGATTTTCCCCCCCTCTCTCCGCTAACAAATGCTCCAGTGTCTTTTCCAGCATAAAAGGGTGGGGGAGGGAGAGGCGCAGCCCCCTCCTTCCCAACCAAACCAGCAGCATATTTGCACTGGTTAATTTAATAGGGAATTAATGCCATTAGCGGATTAAATCCAGCAACAGCCCCGGCTCCCGGCGTGAATTCCAGCGGAGCAGACGGGGGTGTGGATCCATCAGCGCTGACAATGAAGTGGGAAGGAGCCGGGCTGGGCTTGGTGTGATCCTCCTTCGTCCCTGTGAGGATCCTGTGGCCCATGGACAAGGACAATCCAGGATGGGGGAATTCCCTGGGCAGGGGCTGGATGGACACACCGGGAAACGTCTCAGGGAGGGTTTTTTGGTCCAGCCTCACTTTTCTGCTCTGTCAAATGGGCACGAAGACATGGATCCAGCATCAGCCGGAACCTCCTGGTGGGAATGGAGAGCATGGCGGTGACGGGGTTATCCGGGAGAGCCCGGGAATGTGCTGGCAGAGGGGCTGGCAGGGGAAGGGGGCTCTGGCCCAGCACGGTCCCAGCCAGGTGACAGCGGCAGCAGGTGACCGTGCCTCGGATTTGGGAACTCTCAGGAAGTGGGAAGCAGCTTTTCCTCCACGATTCCTGCCCTTCCCTGGTCCTCAGTGCTCATTTTCAGGCTTGTGACACCTGTCCTGCCATTCCTGCTGGAAAACCTGATTCCCTCTGCTCCTTTCTCAGAGGACTGAGGGCAATATCCCAAATGTGGGACAAGGCCAGGGTGGGTGCTGAGGACCTTTGGGTGCTCCCCGGCAGCCCTGGGTGGGTGCTGAGGACCTTTGGGTGCTCCCTGGCAGCTCTGGGTGGGTGCTGAGGAACTTTGGGTGCTCCCTGGCAGCCCTGGGTGGGTGCTGAGGACCTTTGGGTGCTCCCTGGCGCTGCAGCCGAGCCCCACGTGCCCCTCTCCCCCCTCATCCCCCTTCCCGGAGCCCTCAGCCGTCCTGTTTTCCATTACATCCATTAACTTTTGGACTCTTAATCCCCTTCATTGAATAAATCATTCCTCCCAGGCTGATAACTCCTCTTCCCCTGGAGCTGTCACCCGGGGCTCTCATTCCAGGCGGGATTGGAGGCTCTCCCTGCTGGCTGCATTCTTTCAGCAATCATTTTGTGTCTCTGCTCTCCCCTCGGAAATTTCGGGGGGCTCTCAGCTTTCTGTGCTGCCCGGGCTGCTGCTCTCCAGCCCTGGGGTCCTTCCAACCCCCCTGCGCTGGCTGCCGTGGTCCTGGATAAGGAGTCTGGGCCAAAATGCTTCCTCCAGGCGTTTGCCAGGAGGGAGGTTTTGGATCTGGGCTGGGAGGGCAGTGCTGTGTTCCCTGGCACGGGATCAGGGGCTCTGGGATCACCGGGATAACTGGGACAGGCTCCACAGGGTGACACAGGGAAATGAGGGATAGGGAGGAGAGGGGGAATTCAGAGGCACAAAGGAGCCTTTGCTTCCCGCAGGGCCGAGGACAAACTTGCTGTGATCCTTGGGTGGGAATTCCCAATTCTTGGAAGTGACCACGGCCAGGCTGGAGGGGCTTGGACAACCTGGGATAGTGGGAGGTGTCCCTGCCCATGGAATGGGACGGGCTTGGAGGTCCCTGTGCCTGCTCCATCCCCTCTGGGATGTTCCTGACACCGCAGAACTCACCAGCAACTCGGGATCCTCACCATGGATTGGACACAGGAATAAAGGACAAAACTCCCCATTTTCCTTTGGGTTTCTTTTAGGGCTGGGTCCATCCTCTCTCTTGAAAGGAATTTTGGTCACATTCTCCTTCCGGAGCCACCCAGGCGGAGGTTCCCTGCCAGGCAGGTGCTCCTGGTGAGATGGATCCTCCCAAGGATTTGGAGACGGATTTCGGGCTTGTACTGCATTTCCTGAGGAAGGATTTGAGGGATAAGGTTCCCACAACCACCAGCTTGGAGGGATTTTGGCTGCTCCAGGGTGAATCCGTGCAGTGCAGCGTCCAGACCTGGGGGCACGAGCTGTGGCAGGGTTTGGAGCTGGAGTTCCAATCCCTGGAAGTGCTCAAGGCCATGTTGGACACGGCTTGGAGCCACCTGGTCCATGGAAAGTGTCCCTGAGCACGGTGGTGTTTGTTTAAAAGGGTCCTGAGCGCTCCCCCTGCTCCTGAGCCGGCAGCAAACGCTTCACCTGAGGCATTCAGTGATTCCCACCGGGCCGTATTCCCGGGATTCCGGCTCCTCTCCCGGTCCCACCCGTGCAGCCTCCAATGCAGCCGCATTCCGGAGCCTCCCAGATAAGAGGGAGTGAGAAAAGGAGCCTCTTTGTTCAGCCCTTTCCCTGCTGCTGCTGCCGTGTGCAGATAAAACCCCTCAGACAAGGCCCTGACAGAGGAATTCAACCTGGAAGGAGGGAAAACCTCGGAGGGAAAACCTCATCCAGGAGCTCTCAGTCTCCCGGGTGTGTGCCTTGGCAAACGCGGTGGCTCCGGTGCTCCGGAGGCTCTGCTGCTCTCAGCAGTGTGTGTGGGCATCCCCGTGCTCCAGAGGGTATGGATGGAGCCCCGGGAGCGTTGGGAGCTGCAGGGTGTCCTGTCCAGGCACGTTATTCCTGGGAGGACCTCCGAGCCCTGCGCTGGCTCCAGGCTCCCTGGAAAAGCTGGAGCAATTAAAGCAGGCGAGGACGTGACACAAATGCGGGGCTGTCTCGTCAAGTTAAGGGAAATGCTCCAGCTCACCTGGAAAAACCTGGGGGGGTTTGGCCTTTGAACCAGAGCTCGCTCTTCCCTGGAGCCCCAGGGATGCCGGGGATGGAGCCAGACCTGCATCCCCATGGGGTCATTCCCTGCTGTCTGGGCATTCCTGGAAGCTGGGTGGGATTTGGTCACAGCAGCCTTTACCTGGTGGCTTTCCCTGGTCTCGTGCAGTGCCGGGAGTGCCAGGAGTGCCAGGAATGCCAGGAGTGCCAGGAGTGCCAGGAATGCCAGGAGTGCCAGGAGTGCCAGGAGTGCCAGGGCCTCCTGTCTGCCAGGGAGTGCTCTGGGCGCAGGAAAGAGGCAGGAGCTGCAGGGAATCCCCTTGGATCGAGGTCCGAGGCACTGCCCGCCCATCTCGAGCAGTGCCCGAGGATTTCAGCCCCAGCCAAACTGGCACTGGATATGCTGGAAACTGTACCCCTGGAATGTCCAAGGACAGGTTGGATGGGATTTGGAGTTACCTGGTCTAATGGAAGGTGTCCCTGTCCGTGGAAATGGAATTAGGTGGTCTTTAAGGTCCTTCCCACCCAAACCATCCTGTAATTCCATGACTGCATGATCCTCCAGTGCTCCTCATCCCTGCAGAAAATCCCTGTGGAAAGCAGGTACCAGCTGAGCTTTTCCTACTGGACTTTTAAATAAAAAACTGCAGGGAGCCAGGGCCAGGAGCGGGAGCGAAAGGAAAGGGAAGCTGGAATGAAATCCATGAAATCCTCTTCTCTCCGTGCTCCTCTGCTTCTTTTCACCCATGACATTTACTCTGCTTAATAAAGGCAGAATTTATGTTTGACTCCCAGGATGGTGCCTTTGAATCTCCGAGACCTCGATCCTTCGGGATCCTTCAGGGCTGTGGGTGCTCCCAAAAAAGGGGGGATGAGTCCCAGGCTGGGGGAGGAGGGGGCAGGAGGGGCACTGGGGATTGGGATCGTGTCATTCCACATCCCAAAGGGCTTTAGGAGCTGGATTAATGCTGTGGGACCTATGAGGGCTCAGTTGGGAATGTCTGAGCATCCCAGATATCCTGGGAGAGCTGTTCCTGTGGGGGAACGGGGGGGTCACCCCCGATTATCGCTCCTGCCAGGGGGAAGTGACAGAAGGCCCTGGAAATCAAACATCGGAGTTTCCATCAGCAGCATCCCGAGGGAGCCGGCACTGACCGGCTCCAGATGGGATGGCAGGATCCAGTCAGTGCTCCTGGCCCAGGGGAGGCTGGGGGGCTGTGGGGAGGATGGGATCAGGATCTGGGGGAGACTCTGGGATGGGCTGGTGGGTGGAGGGCAGGTGGTGGTGTGGGAAGGGAGGGTGCTGGGATAATGGGAGGGTGGGATGGCAGAGTAGTGGGATGGTGGGATGGTGTGATAGTGGGATGATGGGACGGTGGGATGGTTGAATGTGGGATAGTGGGATGATGGGTTGGTGGGATGGTGGGATGGAGGGATGGTGGGCTGGTGGGATGGTGGGATGGAGGGATGGTGGGCTGGTGGGATGGTGGGATGGTGGGATAGAGGGATGGTCAAATGTGGGATGGTGGGATGATGGGTTGGTGGGATGATGGGATGGGAAGCTCATGTGCAGCCCCCAAGGTGGCCACATTTGCCAGGTGATGGGAGGGAGGAGAGGAACGGCAGATCCAGGTGGCCAAGCAGAGTTCCAGCCCTTCCATGGGCTCTCCACAGCTTCCTCTCAATAAAATACAAATAAGAATTTTCTAATGCAAGTTAGGAAACTGACTGGTGCCAGTCCCAGGGATGCAATTCCATCCCTGGTTTAGACTGAGAAATGGGGCAAGAAGTGGATAATCCCTGGGATCACTGTGAGGAGGGATCAGCCTGTGACTGCTGCCAGCACCTCCCTGCTCCCCCTATCCCAACCCCTTCCCAGGGGTCTCCAAAGCCTGTGCCAGTCCAGGGCTCCATCTCCTGCTTGTCCATGTCCCAGTGGAGCTGTGGGATGGGCTGGCAGCCACCAGCACTGGGGTCCCAGTTCCAGGGGCGCCAGGGCCTGTCCTGGTGGGACCCGGCGGCTCCGGTGCTCCCCGCTCCCACTGATTAATGACTCCTTTCCAGAGCCCCAGCTCCCTCTGGAAAGGAGCGTTTCCGTTTGCCCAATTAGTGCTAAAGACGTGATCTCATTAATTCTGGAGGCGGCCACATGTAATAATTAATTTTTCGGGGTATTTCCCGGGATATTTGTCTCCCAAGGCTGCCTTGGAGCTGCCCTGTCAGCCAGGACGGATGGGCTCGGCACAGGGCTGTGGGACAGCTCTGGCATTCCTGGGATAGATCCCGTGTTTGCTTTGGCTCTGCACCCCGTTCCTTCCCGTGGATCCCGGCTGAAGGCTGACAGGGCCGGTGACAAATCTGGAACATTCCATGGGACTCAGGGCCCGGAGCAGCGGGGTCAGCGCGTGTTTCTTCTCACAGGAGCTCAGGCTGGAAACCCGGGAAGAAAAATCACCCCCAAGTTCCTCCGGTCCCTCCAGAGGCACTGGATGAAATTAATGAGCTGGAATGCGGTGGAGGAGACGGGAGTGGGGGACCCGGCAGCGCCGGTGGGGGAGGAGGAGCTGTGGTCACTTCGGGGCACAGGTGGCACTGGGGAGGTGGGGACACGGGTGCCATCTGTGCCCAGCCCTGTGCACGGGGCCAAGGGGATGTTCCTGCTTCCTGCCTGTTTTCCCAGCTCTGCCTGGGGGTCTGAGGTGGGCAGGGAATGGGTGATGGGGTGGAGCTGATCCTGCTCGGGGTGGGAGATGGGAAGGAGCAGGAAGTCATGGCACAGCACAGGACACATGGCATGGCACGGGACACATGGCACAACATGGGACATATGGCATGGGACACATGGCACAGCATGGGACACGTGGCATGGGACACATGGCATGACACAGGACAAATGGCACAGGACACGTGGCATGGCACGGGACAAATGACACAGCATGGGACACATGACATGACATGGAACACATGGCATGGCACAGGACACATGGCATGGAACACATGGCATGGAACACATGACACGGCGTGAGACACACGGCACAGGACACATGGCACAGAACGGGATACAGGGCATGGGATACATGGCACAGCATGGGACGTATGGCACAGCACGGAACACATGGCATGGTGTGGGACACATGTCATGGAACACATGGCACAGCATGGGACACACGGCACGGCACACATGAGACATCATGGGACACACGGCAGGGGACACATGGCATGGGAGACGGGGCACAGCACGGGACACATGGGACAGCACGGGACACACGGCACGGGACACATGGGACATCATGGGACACACGGCACGGGACACATGGCATGGCATGGGACACATGGCATGGGAGACGTGGCACAGCACGGGACACATGGGACACCATGGCACACGTGGCACGGGACACATGGCACAGTGTGGGACACAGGGCACGGTGTGGGGCACACACCCTCAGCACTGGGCTGCTGCGGCGCTGGAGAAGGTCAGAGGAATTTGGGAATGTTATCAGCCGAATAAAACCCAAACCACTTGGATCAGCATCCAGTTGGGATTTTCTCCGTGCTCCATTCTTCTGGTTATTTTGCCCTTTGCCCTTTCCGATGGTTTTCCTCCCTCTGAGCTGTGTCCTGGAATTTCTCTCGGTGGGTGCGACCTGCCCGGCAGAGCCGGAGGCTCCGCTCTCTCCCAGCTTTCCCTGGAGCTGTGTCCCAACGGCAAATGAAGCTGTTGGAGCTTTTTTTCCACTCTCATCTCTCCCTGGGTTTTGTTGTTGTTTTCCTGGCCACGGTCCCCTGTGGAAACTCCAGGTTCCGGCTGATTTTCCGTTCATTCCATTTCAAAGGCTCCGGTTCTCCCTGGCCTTCAGCTCGGAGCTGGCAGTGCCCGCGCTGCCCGGCCCTGCAGCCAGCCTGGATCCATGGAGAGGGGTGGCTGCATCCCAAAGCTCCCCGGGCATCCTTCCAGGATGAGGGATGTCTCCCTGCGGAGCACTCAGGGTGCCAACCCCGGGCTCCCCTCGTGCCACGGTGCTGTCCCCACTGCCAGGACATGCCTGGCAGCAGTTGGAAAGGGCTTTCCTTGGAAGGGATTGCTGATAATAACCAGCTCCAGCCTCCACTCCAGCTCCTGGGAATGTTAAACCCAGCTCTGCGGTGCTCCAGGAATTAATTCTCCCTTGCAAAGCTCAGCTCCCGCTCTGCTGTTCCTTGTGCCATGGCCTTTGTCCAGCCAACAAATCCAAGCAGCTTCTCCAGGAATCCCTCCCAAATCACAGGAACTGGTCTGAATCCCAGTGCCAGGGTTTAGACTCCCATGTTTCCATCCTTTCTGGCTTTTCCATCCACCAGGTACCAGCTGAGCTGTCTCTGGGTGGGTTCAGCAGGGAGGGAAGAGCTTGCCCTGCAGCTTTTGGGATTTACGGTGTTTTCCAGGACACCCTGAATTCAGAGCCCACAGAGCCAGGCTGATGACACAGATGAGGAATTCAGGAGGTAAAAACTCTGTGTGGAACATTTCCAGCCTCTCCAGCTCCTGCTGGAAGGATGAGTGGAGTGAAAAGGAGGAAGGTTGGTTCAGCTCCCTCTGAGCAGAGGAACTGTGGAGAAGTTCAACGTTTTCATGGCTTTTTTTCTGGCAAACTCCTGGCCCTCATCCTTTCATGGTCCTTCCTCCCTCGCAAGGATGAGAGGGAAAAAGCCTACAAAGGAGTTATTGGGAGGCTGTGCTTCCCAGAAGTGCTGGAAGCGTGGCTGCTTCCCACCTCCTGCTCCCACCAGCCTCAGTGCCTCAGTTCCCCTCATCCTCCTGCATCCCAAACCTCAGTGAACCCCTGCACCACTAACTCAGTGGATCCCTGCACCCCACATCTGATGGGAAAAACCAGACCTGAGAGTGACGTTGGGGATTCAAGGAATGCCTTGGGAAGGGGTCCCGATGTCCCTCCCGTACCCGGATTCCAGGACTCGAGCTGTGTCCCCAGAGCCCTTCTGGGATGCAGCCAGTCCCTGGAGTGTCCCCGGGGACGGAGCCACAGCAGCACCTGGACAGGGGCAGGAACAGGCGGGAGCCGGGAGCAGGGAGGAGGGAGCGCGGCTGCCGGGAGCTCACCCAGACAAACATTTCCAAACGCTTCCAAACGCTTCCAAACGCTTCCAAATCTTTCCAAACGCTCCCACAGCCACACTGTGAGGTACTAACCCCCTTCCCGCTGCTTTCTTCCCTTGATCAAAGCCCAGCCAGGAGCGAAGTCCATCTGGGACATGAGGAGCCTTTCCATGAGCTCTGGGGGCTGGCAGCGACAACTCCCTGACAAATCCAACCGGGAAAAGCGGCCAAATGAGAGGCTGGGAGCTGTGTGCGCTTCCCGGCTGCCTGGTGGTGTGTGTGGAACATATGGACAGTCTGTGCCCGCTATCCCACAAAATCTGAGCTGACACTTGCAGTTCTCAGATTCCCTGACAGCTTTGGAGCCCGGCTCCAACAGCCGGGAATGAAAATCCGCTCGGTGCCTCAGCTGTCCGTGCCTGGCACTGGGCAGGGAATGCCCGGCTCAGGGGGACTGCTCCGGCCAGGTCCGGCTGTCCGAGGGGTGTGGAATGGGATGAGTGACAGGATCAATCCCAGGTATCAATCCCGGGCTGCAAACAGCCTGGGAGAGGCGAGGTTTGGTTGTCGCTGTCAAGGATTTCTGTTTTTCGTGGATTTTCAGCTCTTGCTTGGACTGAAATAGCTCCGAGGTTGCTGCTTCTCCTCCTCCTGCCAGGCTGGCTCTGCCAGTCAGCCTTGGGAAGGGGGAACTGCGCTGTGCTGTCCCAGTTCCAGTCAGGATTCGCTGCTGGGAGCACTGGGAATAAAGACGATGGCACTCCAAAGGACTTGGTCTCTCTTGGTCACCTGCTGGGCAGTCAGGATCCAGCCCTGATGTGCCAAGGGACAATTCCACATCTCCTGCCTTGCTTTTGGTTTTTCCAGGATGAAAAAGCAGGAAAATGCTACTGCCTTGGGTTCTCTTTTCCTACCCCCAATTCTGCCACAGCCCTATGGCCAATCTGGGGATAACACAGGTGAGGAATCTGGCAGGATGGGATGAGCTTTGCTCTCTCACCTTCTGATCCAAGGTTTCCTTGGCAGTGGGAGCACCCAGTCTGGAATGGGATGGACTGGGATGGGCTTCTCTTCTGGCACCTATTGGAGCCTCGCTGTGGCTGTGCTGCTGTGAAACCCTGCGGGCACAAATCCCAAAGGATAATCTTGCTTCGGTGAGAAAAGCCAATTAATTGACCTTAAAGGACTCCAGGGAAATCCAGGACTCCCAGGGCAGTCCCCACACAGGGAAAGGTGGGATTTGTGAGCTCCTCGCTGACTTCCCACAGCTTCTTCCTCTGTGGAATGAGTTTGTTTCTGTCCCAGGCAGTGGGAAATGGAGATGTGGAGCGGGGGTTTGGATTCCCACCCCCAGTCCAGTGCTCCGTAGGGAACCACCAAAGTGCCCACCTCGAATGGATCTGTTGGGTCACCCCAGGGAGGGAAGGAAAATGAGACCTGGGAATGTTCAGCCTGGAGAAGGAAATGACCTGGGGAGAGCTCAGAGCCCCTTTCCAGGGCCTAAAGGGGCTCCAGGAGAGCTGGAGAGGGACTGGGACAAGGGATGGAGGGACAGGACACAGGGAATGGCTTCCCACTGCCAGAGGCAAGCGATAGGAGGGATATTGGGAAGGAATCCCTCCCTGTGAGGGTGGGGAGGCCCTGGCACAGGTTTGCCAGAGAAGCTGTGGCTGCCCCATTCCTGGGAGTGTCCAAGGCCAGGCTGGACGGGGCTTGGAGCACCCTGGGATAGGGGAAGAGTCAGGAAGGGGAGCGAGGTCGGCAGGAACTGGAGGTGATCCCAGAGGGACATCCCAAGGGCTCCAAGGCTCTTCCCTCAGACACAAAATAATGGAAGCACTGATGCTCTGGGAAGCCACAGGATAAATTTCTCATCCCAGCACTCGGGTGTTAAGTGCAGAACCTTCCAGAAGCCTTCCAGTACCTAAAGGGGGCTGGGAACGGAGCTGATGGATGTGGCCGGGCAGGGCTGATTCCAGAAACTTCTCCCACTTTGCCTCCCTCTCCTGCCTGAGTGGCTGCTGGAGACACCAAGTCTGGGAGCAGAAATCCACATTTCTGTGGGGAAGCAGTGGCTGCACACACTGTGGAAAACATTCTTTGGGATCCTCCTGAGGGGAAGAGCAGCAGCAACACAAACTCCAAGTGGGATGGAAGCCGGACATCTCCTCGGTGGGCAGCTCTCTATGTGTGTGGTGAGCATCCAGCCTCTATTTCTACCCAGAAAGATGTTTTTAATCCTCCAATCCCATGCTCAATAATGATTGTGGCTCAGTTTTCCAGAGGCACTTTACGTTTCCCAGCCCGGTGGTTGGATGGTGGTGAGCGAGATGCAAAGGAAACATTAAACATTTCTTTAAGGAAGGGTTTGCGGCAGCTCCAGAGCGTCCTGCCCCAGGTCACAGGAACCAAGTGGCCAGCTGGGAGACCTGGGGAGGATTTGTAGGAGCGGCAATTGGCACATCGTTAGCTAGGATGCAAATCCAGTCCCACTGGAGGAAGTCCAGGATCAGGATCCTCTTCCCACAGCAGATCCCTAGGACAGGTGCCACCTCAGAGCAGGACATGAAGCTGGTGCTGAAAAAGTGGAACTGAGAGGTGGGAATGAGCTGTTGGGAGCCTCCCTGATCCATGCAGAGGTGGATAAACCCCTTGCAGGGTCTGGATTTAGCTTGGGTGTTCCACCTTGGCCTCCAAGCTGCAGGATGGAGAGCGCTGGAGAAGGCAGGAGATGTCCAGTGGTGCATGAGGGGATGCCACAACAATTTTGTCTTCCCAGAGCTCAGCATTAACAGCGGGATTGGAACAGGTGGATCACCTGGGTGGCAGGAGGAGGAAGAGTGGGATGAGGATGGATCTGCGAAGAGAGCAGCGGGGGGTGACTGTGGTGAGCTGGACCAGGTGGCTGCTGTCACCCGCCCAGGATGACCCCCCCACCAGGCTGTGCATTCCCACCTCCTGGACTGCCAACAAACAGCCTCCTGCACTTTGCACAACGCGGCAGAGCTCTGCTTCCCTGTTCCCGCCCGTTTTCCCTGCTCCCTGTCCCTGCAAAGTCCCTGAGGACGGACCAGCCCATCCCTGCAGGCACTGGGGCGCTCTGGGGCTCAGCAGATCGTGACCCACAGTGGATCCTTGGAAAGACGCCGTCCCTGGGGGCTGTGGGGTTCCTTTCCCAAGTGGGACCTTCCCTCAGGGTCCCCTCGGCAGCTCCGTGTGCCGGAGCTGCCGGGATCTGCTGAGCGGGCCCGGAGAGGCCCCCGGGGTAGGGAACAGCCTCCCATGCAGCAGGCTCAGGTGTGAGCTGAAATCCCATCTATTTCCAGTCAGGGAGCTCCCATTCCCCACGGCTGCGGTGGGACAGGGGCAGCAGGAGGGGAGGGGGTCCCACGCTCGGGGTGGTCCCGGGGCGGGACTGACGGAGCCGCTGACAGAGGCTGAGTTACGGCTCCAGAGGTGCTGTGGAGGGCTCTTGGAGCCTCCGTTGTTCCCTGGCTGAGTCCTGGCCGGGGGAAGGCACCGAGGGAAGGGCGTGGGAGCCATAAACCACGTTGTCTGTTCAGGAACCAGACTCGCAGGGGATCGGGGCTATTTTTCACTCCGCCGTTTTTCTTTCCGCAGCTCTGGGAAAGTTGCTGAGTGTTGTGTCTGCCAACTGCAGGCCAGATGCTCCGGGAGAACCAGGGTCCTGTCCCAGCCAGCCCGGCCCGGACCAGCCTCACCAGGAAGCTCCCATCCGCTCCCAGTCTGTCCCAGAGCCCCCAGTCCAGGTCACCCAGGCAAAGGCAGGACTGACCCTCAGGGCTTTGATGTCCCAGAGATGTCCCCAGGAGAGCAGGGCTGAAACATTCCCCACGAGGATCCTTATTAATGCTGCTGCTGAAGGAAAAGCGGTAATTAACCCTGAAATCCAAGCGCTGGAGGGTTTTGGAAGAGAAGCAAGGCCCGGCTCGCTCTCCTGAGCGTGAGGAAAAGCCATGGAAAGTACAGGAATGTGATTTTCTGCTCCATGCAAAGCTGATCCTCTTGGGTGTCTGTGGGGAAGGACCTTCCTGCAGGACCCAAATTGCTCAAGCCCCCCTTCCACACCTCCCCCTTCTGTGACAGGGACCTGCCCCAGAGGTGCAGGATCCCAGGAGGAAATAGGGAGGGAAGAACAGACAGGAATTAACATTTGGAACCCTGCAAACGTGTGCTGAACTCTAACTCCAGACTAACTGGACACCTGATTTCTGGTTATGCCCTTTGAGGACAGGCTGGGGTGGTGGCACAGCTTGGTCTGGGTTTTGTAGGACAGTGTGACAGGGCTGGTCTCTTCCTCTTCACTTCCATGGCTGTGAAGCCCTCCTGGAGTTGGGAATGTCCCCTGAGGTGTCTGGCTGGGGCTGGGGTCCAAGCCCTGCCTGCTGGGACCTTCACCCTTCCCCAGATCCAGCTGGGGTCACTGGGCTGTGCTGGGTGGGACCAGGCCGGGCTCTGCCCCCTCCCAGCTGCCCACAGCAAACCCAGGGGCACCGGTGTGGGAGGGCTTGGAGAGGTGAGCACTGGGATGTGCTGGGAATGCTGGGGAAGGGGCTGCCAGACCATTCCCTGCAGTGGGAACACGTCTCTGCCCTGCCCACAGCCCCCCTGAGCATCGGGAGATCCCACCCTCCACTCAGCCCTCCTCTCCCACCACCCATCCAGCCCGGATCCACGCGGGATCCGCGCTGGGAACCCATCCGAGCTGCACCTGTGACCAGCAGGGATCAAGGGATGTGCGGGGCCCTTCTCTGCCCGGCGCTGGGGACCTAAATCATGTCCCTTCAGCAGGGCCAAGTGACATTTCCCAGCACAGGTGCCTCAAAAAGGAACAATAAACAGGGAGATCTGTGCCGGGCTCGGCCGGAGGAGCGGGATCCCCTTTCAGGGAGTATTTTAGGATTGAAGGCAGCACAGCTGTTTGGGGGTTAATCCCTCTGCCCTCCCCATCGAGCTCCAGAAGGGGCTTTGCAAATTGATTTGGCCACAAATCAATCAGGATGTGGCACTTTGTCCTCTCCGGGAAAAGGCTCTCCTCAGCCCCTGGAACCCGGAATGGGAGCCCGGCACCTGCTCGGGGGGGACCCTGCCACACTCAGGCTGTGCTCTACGCTTTGATCCATTTCTCCCAACACCCTTGACACAAACAGGGATTTATAGCCAGGTGTTGGCAGGAGGGACAGGCTTTTTCCCAGAGGTGTTGGCAAATCCAAGCTGACTCCGTATTCCCGGAGATGCCACCAGCCGTCAGCCACGGCAACCACGGGGCAGGAACAGGGAGCTGAGCCAATGTTCAGCAGTCCTGGGGGAAGCGTTTGCTCCGAGGGGGATGAGATTCCCACACACCTCGGGGATCGTGTCCCCAGCCTGCAGGAGCTGCAGCTCCCTAAGGATGTCCCTACTCCCACAAAATCCTGCTCGTTCCAGGAGGTGACCACCAAGGAGATTGCAGCCCCGGTCACTCCAGAGGAACCTGCCCATGGAATGGGAGTGCTCCGGGTGCCCTCGGCCTCCAACTCTCCTGGGAGCCTTGCTGAGAGCATTCAAAGGGAGAGACAGAGGAAGAGATCCAAGAGCTCAGGCTGGGAAGACGCCATGGCCGAGGCTCTGTGAGGATTTCAGGAATTAAAAGTGAAATTACAGATTAATCTATCAAAATATGTATTTTTTTACCGGCATTTTAATGGAGACTCATGTAAAGAGGAGAAGACAGATCCCGTCCTGCATTGCCAGCCTCCTGCTCTCCAAGGTTATTTATGGGCTTGCTACACAAGTTGGGTTTTCCTCCCCTTTTCTCTTCTCTTCCTTTTCTTCTCTGCTTTCGCAAATTGAATTATTTAAATGCATTGTTTGGCAGCCTCAGATCCCAGCGTTTCACTCTCCTTCCCCCTTGGCTGCCATTTCTTTCTCTCCTTTCTGCTCTTGCATTTTCAGGATCATTTCCCGTGTTGTTCCAGTGGCATTTATTGAAATTTGCACAAAAAAAGATCCTTCTTCAATGACACCACTTCAGCCCAGGCAGGAGATTTATGGGGGCAGGAGGACGCCCGTGGCAGGGAGGTTTTGCCGGGAGAAAGAAAGGAAGGAGGGAAAGGAAATGTGCTGGAAAAGCAAAGGATGCCCAGAGCTGTGGCTCAGGAGCAGGGAGGCTCCATGGAGGTGAGGGAACAAGGGGACAGCCCTGCTCCCCCGCGGGTGACACGTGTGGGCACACGGGTGTGACACAGGTGGGCACGGAGGGGTTCGGTGTCACGGTCGGGTGGAGGGGGCACGGCCGCCCCTGGGCAGCCTCAGGCACCAGAGGCACGGGGGACACGGCCTGGAGAGGGGCTGGGATGGCCTTGGGGTGCTCGGGTACAGCTGGGGCACACCTGGGGCACGCCTGGTGTGCAATAGGAACACGCTTGGTTCGTGCTGGTTTCAGGCTTGGTGAGTAACTGCTGAGTAACTGCTGAGTAACTGCTGAGTAACTGGTGCACATTTGGTACGTGCTTTGTAATCCTTGGTGTGCATGTGGGACGTGGTGCACTCCCGGTGTGCCCTTGGAGCACCCTCGGTACGTCTTCGGTCGCAACTGGAACGTGTTTGGCGCACACTTGGTTCACGTTTGGAGCACGATTGGTGCGCGTGTGGTGCACATTTGGGCCATGCTTGGTGCACAGTTGGAGCACTCCTGGTTCCCGTTTGGTGCACACTTGGTTCGTGTTTGGTGCATATTTGGTGCACACTTGGTTCGCGTTTGGTGCACACTTGGTGCACACTCGGTGCATATTTGGTGCACGTTTGGTGCACACTCGGCACACATTTGGCACACGTTTGGTGCACGTTTGGTGCACCCTTGGATCCCATCCCTCTGTGGGCACCCGGTGCTGCTCCGGAGCTGTGTCCCTGCCAGAGCCATGTCCCATCCGGAGCTGTGTCCCTGCCAGAGCCATGTCCCTGTCAGAGTTGTCTCCCATCCAGAGCTGTGTCCCATTCCGATCCATCTCCCACCCCGACCCATTTCCCCCTCAGACCCATTTCCCACCCAGCCCCATCTCCCATCCAGATCTGTCTCCCATCCAGAGCTGTGTCCCATTCAGATCCATCTCCCACCCAGACCCATTTCCCACTCAGACCCATTTCCCACCCAGACCCATTTCCC
>WBMZ01000628.1:0-23381 GCA_013400975.1 Atrichornis clamosus | reverse complement strand
TGTCTCCCATCCAGAGCTGTGTCCCATTCAGATCCATCTCCCACCCAGACCCATTTCCCACCCAGACCCATCTCCCACCCAGACCCATCTCCCACTCAGACCCATCTCCCACCCAGACCCATCTCCCACCCAGACCCATTTCCCACCCAGACCCATCTCCCATTCAGATCCGTCTCCCATCCAGAGCCGTCTCCCGGCCCGAGCTCCGTGGAGGAGCCGCTCTCGGAGCCGTTTGAAGGAGCGCCGCTCTCGAGCCTCGCTATCTCTAATCCTGCTTCAAAGCCAGCTCCTTCTATTTACATACTGACTTATGATTCCTTTAATTGACTTTCCTGCCTTGGAATTGTACTTACTTAATTAATCTGATTACATTTCTGCTTCCAGTGAAGGAGCTGCTGTGCTGCAGCCCAGAGGTGAGGACGTTCCTGTGGAGTGAGGAGCTGCTGGTCGATCCCACCAGCAGATAGAGCCTGCAAAGCATTTTGGGATCCTTTGGAAGGGGAGAACCGGCAAAAGCCATGGAAAGTGCCGCAGCAATTTCCATTTTCACACACGCAGCAGCTTTCCTCGTGGCAGAAGTGAGACACATCCCAAGTCAGTGGGATTGAATTAGCTCCATAAATTCATTACATTTAAAAAATATGATAATCAGCACGAAATGAACCTCCCGAGGGAGACGGAACATGAACATCTCAAGTACTGCTGATAATCAGCCTTTATTTTACAAATGCCCAGGGCTAGCTCGGAGCCGCCGCAGCCCCTCCGTGGTGGAGGGGCTGGTGCTGTGCCCTGCCAGGACCTGCCGGGGGTCCCTCCCCATCCCCTGTCCCAGGATGGTGCCCCAGCGCTGTTGGCATGTGGGATGGGGAGTCTCCACGGAGGGGAGGCTTCACCTGGGAGCTCCCATCCCTGTGGGATGTGGGGAGGGACAGGGGGTCCCCACAGCTGGTGGTCCCCGCACGGTGACTCAGCTTCTCCCACGTCACCCCCAGAAATGCCAGGATTTAGGGAATGATTAGTGCCTGTTTAATGCACAGCTGGAGCAGTTTTGCACTGGCTCTATTTGGGAACATAAAGGATCCCATGGGATCGGCACAGGCCAGGGCTGGGAGAGTGTCCTGGCTCCAGAGCTCCCGGGGACGGGGCTTTGGAGGAACTGGGAATGTCTCAATTTTGGCACAGCCTTCCAAAGTCAGGAGAGGTCCTGGAAGGGGGGAGTGGGGATGAGCCAGGGCAGGGGCTGCCTATGGTCACCCCACAGCCTTGGAGTCACTGGAATGGTTTGGATTAGAAGGACTTTAAAGCCCATCCCATTCCACCCCTGCCATGGGCAGGGACACCTCCCACTATCCCAGGGTGCTCCAAGCTCTATCCAGCAGGGCCTTGGGCACTTCCAGGGATCCAGGGGCAGCCACAGCTTCTCTGGGCACCCTGTGCCAGGGCCTCCCCACCCTCACAGGAACAAAACAAAGCCAAAATCCCACTTGGACACTGTCACTGTAAAGTTTTCCTCTTTGTTATTCCACGTTGGTGGCAGCCAGGCTGCTCCTCCACTCCCCGTTTGTTAAACACTGATTAATTATTAAATTAGCCATTAACTATTAATAGCTGATTTTGTGAGTGTTAAAATGCCAGCCCTGTGCAAAGAGAGCTGTGTCTCTGGCAAACCTCAGGAACCTCAGGGAATGAATCCTGGATAATCAATACGGCCTCTGCTCCATTTGCCATTCCCGTCTCGTCCGCTCTGCTTTTGGCACCACTTGAGGGGAGTTGATACAAATGTAAAAGCAAATTTTACTGCTGCTGGAAATTCCCAGCTCCCAGGGATGAAGGCAGAGCTCTGTGCTTCTCTCCGGTGCTGGAGGGGCTCCCTGATCCAGTTCTGCCTCAGCTGTGGAATCATAAAATCCTGGAAAGGTTTGTGTTGGAAGGGACCTTAAAACCCATCCGGTTCCACCCCTGCCATGTCAGGGACACCTCCCACTATCCCAGGGTGCTCCAGGCCCCATCCAACCTGGCCTTGGACACTTCCAGGGATGGCGCAGCCACAGCTGCTTTGGGAATTCCATCCCAGCTTCTCTCCACTGTCACATGGAAGAATTTTTTCCCAATATCCCACCTCACCCTGCCTTCTGGCCATGGGAAGCCATTCCCTGTGTCCTGTCCCTCCAGGCCCTTGTAGGATTGCCCTGTGCCTCAGCCTTTCAGCACATCCCAAGTCCCCGCTGGATCCTTGCTCCCACTTTCCCGTGGATTCCCACGGGGCAAGTTCTAGTTCCAGCCCTTATTTTCTTCAAACATCCCAGGGCAGGAATCCAGGCTGCTGGGCAGCTGTCAGCTTCCTCAGCCATCCCTCATGGAATGAGGGGGCCCCACAGATCCCAGTGCAGTGACAGGGTGACAATCCCACGCGGGGCACGGCCAATCCCATGGGCTTGTCAGGGGGCCCTGCTCTTTCCATGGAGCTTTTGGGATCTAATGGTGTGTCAGTGGGGAGAAGGAAGGGTTTATTTTGCCTTGGAAGTGCCTCTGTCCTGTTGCACTGATCAGATAAAGCTGATCCTAAGAGTAACAAACTGGGCCTTGCAGAACCTCCCAAGGTGGATCCCCAGCTGTGCCACACCCTGGGCTCCCTGGTATCCCAGTCCTTCCTCCCTCTGCCAGCTGGTTTCATATTCCCAGGCAGGAATTCTTACCCTTTTCCTTTTCCTTGGGCCCTTCGTGGTGTTTTCCAGGCTGGGATGACCAGCACAGGCTGGAGGTGACCGAGCTGACCCCCGGGCACTTCCATGGGTGCCACGGCACGGGCAGAGAGCTCTTGGCGTGTGCCGGGATGTTTCCTGGGGATGTTCCCAAGGGATTCTCACCGTGGAGTTGCATCAGAGACAGGGAGCAGAGCAGTGGGATCCCACTCCCACCCAGGGGACAGCGGGCGGGTGGCAGCGGGACCAGGAATGGGAGCAGAAAGGGACACGGGACTGATGGGACAGAGCCACTCACATCCAGTGTGAAACCAAGCAGCCCCCGGCATCTCCAGAGCCTTTGGAAGCAGACGGCCTTGCCCCAGGGAAGTTCTGGCCCAGGGATCGTTATTTTGACGGATGCATTTGCAGTCCCCCAAAAGCTGCGCTGCCTTTCAGGCCGTGCTGTGAGGAGACATCGCTGCTCCAGAGAGAAAGAGCCCTGGATTATTTTCTCATGTCAATTAAGGGCCCTTTCCAAAGGCAAACCGGGCTCCTCGGATCCAGAGCTCGGGACCCCGGCCAGGCTGCTCCCCCCAGGGCGCTGGAGGGAAAAATCAAGGAGCTTTGGCCAGAGAGCTGCTGGGCCGGGGCCAGCAAATTAAAGAGTCATAACGAGGCCTTTGGAGATAAATTTGGAGGCCGGGGTTGCTTTGCTTTAATTTTTTATTCTTCTGCTGGAGAAACCCCCTCATCCCGTGGAGGCGGCAGCAGCTCCGTGGGGTCACTCCGAGTGCCATTTCCCCCGGGAGCTGCTCCGGGCCAGGTGTGGGTTTGGTATGGATTCAGGCACAGGTTCAGGAGTGGGTTCTGGTGTAGGATCAGACATGGGTTCAGGTGTGGATTACCTGGATTACCTCCTGCCCCTTCCCTGGCTCCGTCCATTTTCCTGGAGCAATCTGGGAGCCCTCCAGTGGTGGACGCACAGGTGGAGCCACAGTGCTGGGCTGGCTGCAACCAGGCTGGGGAGAACTCCCAGGAACATCCCTCAGACAGGGTGGAGTTAGAAATAATCCCACTGGGAGCTTCCAGGTGCTCAGAACCTCTCCGGACAAGGCTCATGGAGCCCCACAAGCTGCCCATGAGTAGAGCACTTCCCATCCTTGGTGGCCTGGGATCATCTGTAGTTGTTGCCAAGAAGATGCTTTTCCAGAGGGAAGCAGGTGCCAGCTGGCCACAGACAGGGATCTTTGATCCCTCGCAGCTCTTTGGGAAGGGAAGCAGGATGTTTCCCATGTCCACCCTCCCAGAGAGCCAGGGCTCCTGCACCAAAAATGCAACGGCCCCCGCTGTCCCCCTGCTCCTGCTCTTCACGTTTCAAAGGCTCTCCCACTCCCAGCGCTCTTCCCAGCTGCTTCCCAAACACCCCTCTCCATTGGAGTGGGCTGGGACAGCAGTGCCTGAACGCTGCCAAACAGCAGGAACACGTGAGGCCACCCTGGACAGAAGGACAGGGATGAGCCCCCCATCCTCACACCATTCCCAGGATCAGAGATGCTCCAGAGTGTCGGAGGTGGGAGCGGGGGGAGCCACTCCTGTCACCAGGATGTCACAGCTGGGATGCCACAGCTGCCATCCGTCCTGCAGGGGTCTGGGTGAGGAGGGGACGCCCCACCCCTTGGGAAAGGTGTGGAATCCTCCTGCCCTTCCTGAGTTCTCCTCATCTCCGAGAGGATGCAGTTCCAGAGGGTTTGGGGAGGGTCTGTGGGCAGGGATTGAGCTGGGACCCCTCTGTCACCCCGGTCTGGGGGTGCCCCTCAGCAGGGAGCCAGCCGTGGGCAGCAGAGCTTCCCTGCCTCCGTGCCACCTCCTGTCCTGCCATGTGAAACGGAACCGGGAGCAGAAAAAAGCAGGAATCCTCTCCTGGAAGCTGACCCGGTTTAGGGTTTCAGACCAAACGGCGCAAGGAGCAGCTCAATCCGGACCCCCCGGACTCTCTTCCTGCCACTGCCCCCGCTGGCAGCCAAACCTCTGATCCCTGTCCAGCTCTCCACATAACTCCTGGAGCTTTGGTGGGTCAGAGTTGGGACTGTGAGGCCGGAGATGCTTCGGGGGCGGCAGCGTTTGGAGCCTCCTTCCTGCCTCCGCTCAAGGTTCGTGACCCATTCGGATCCGGCTGTCCACCTCCGTAGGATCCTCATGGGATGACTCGTGATGGGCTGAGCAGGGCAGGTGGTCAGGAGCTCACCTGAGGTGGTCAGGAACTCATCTGGGGTGCCCAGGAGAGGGGCTGCAGAGTTGGAATGGGGGAAACACGGACACGGCAGGAAAGGGGAAACCTTGACACCCCAGAAGGGCAAAAGCAGGGGGTTCAAATCCATCCCTTTGGAAGCCTGGACTAAGCCCTCTCCCTCCTGGAGCGGGATGCCCGTGGCCAGTAGCGGTGATGGAGGAGCAGCCCCTGTGCTGCACCCACGGAGGAGCCGGAGCCGCGATTGGAAGCAGGTGTGCTGCCCTGCCGGCCGATGGGAGCCATTAGGGAGAAAGCCTCTCAAGGAAATTTATGTCCGTCTCTCCTCGCCCTCTCTCCTGAAACCAATTACACCCCAGTCCTGCCCCGCTCGGGGGGACCCGCTCGGCTTTGCTCCCTCCGGAGTCCCTTGGGGTGTCCCAGGGCGGTGAGGGGGAGAAGCAGGACGCAGGGCCAGCGCTGTGGAAAGCAGGAGGGCTCCTCTGGCGGCCCCCAATTCATCTCCCTGGGAGTCCGGCGGGAGGGTCCCGCAGCACCTGGGCTGCCACCCCGCTCCTGCCGCCCCTTGGCAGCCGCCAAGGGGTGGGGAGTGCGGGGGGACACAGCCACCCCCGTCAGCAGCAGCGCTTGCCGAGGTTTATTATTACACAAATGTGAATTCCAGAACCGGCATCTGGGGAGCAGCTGCTGGGAGTTAACCCCTTCCCCGCTGCGGGAGGGCTGAGCCGCAGGAGAGGGTGCCTGGCCAGAGCGTGGCCACCCCCAGGGAGGAGCTGGCCACGGGGACACGGCTGGGACAGCCCCGTCCCACCGGGCAAACAGCTCCTGGTGTGCAGGGACACAGCCCCGTGCACGGATGGGGAGGCAGCTTCCAGGTTCCTCCCGCCTTTTCTTTCTTCTTCTCTTTTTTCCCTAATAACAGCACTTCTGTTCCCATTCAGAGCTTTCACGGGGATTTGCTCTCCCTCCCAGGCAAGGCCAGAGTCTCTGGGATGCAGCTCCAAGGGATGCTGCCCTTGGGCTTGATGAGCAGCCTGGAGATAAGGAAGGGCTGAGAGCAGGAGGCCAGAGCTGCTGAAGGGAAGGGTTTGATCTGGACAGCACGTTTTTGTTGGAAGATGGATGTTTGGGAATGAAGGCAGGTTCCCACAGCCCCACTGGTTTTACGGCATCTTCCGGGCATTGGGGGTTGGTCAAAACCCAAATTTTCAGCCACCCGGGCTCTTCCCAGGGCCAAGCGCCTGCTGGCCCCACAGCAAATCATGGATGTTGGGAAGAGCGTGACCAGGAGCATCTTCCCCCTTCTTCCCTTGGCTGGGAAGCAATGGCCAGTCCCTGCCACTCTTTTCCCACAGAAATTCAGAATCCCAGGATGATTTGAGTTGGAAGATACCTTAAAGCTCATCCCATTCCACTCCCTGCCACGGGCAGGGACACCTTCCGCTATCCCAGGTTGCTCCAAGCCCCGTCCAGCCTGGTCTGGATGGGATGGGGCAGCCCGGTGTGGATCCCAGGGGTGGAGGGAGTGCTGGAAGCTCCACAGGCCGGGACACGAGGGCAGGCAGAGGTCAGGAGCAGCAGGTGACCGGGTCTGTCAAACACCACCGGCCACGGTGACGGGCAGAGCCGAGGTAGCAACAAGTGTCAAAAAAGGCAGGAAAAATTTGGGAAGAGGTTTCGAGGCCTGGATGAAAACCAGCTGTGAGTTTTGGGCTGGCAGTGGCTGCTCAGCCTGTGCTGGGAGAAGGGGGAGAGGTGGGAGGTCGGAGGGTCCGGCAGCCACGTGGGACTGGGGGGAGGCTGGAGACAGCCCTGGGACAACTGGGAGCGAAGAGCGGGGCTTTGGCAGTCGGGTTGGCTCCCAGTGCCTCCAGCTGGGAGTGGTGCAAGCATGGAAATCATCCCTTGGCTCCTCAGGAGGGGAGCAGGGCAGGGAGGGACAACTCATCCCCTTTCTTTGCAGGCTGCTGCTCCCTGCTGCTGCTCCCTGCCAGCCGGGGCCGTCCCCTGCTCCTGACACCGCCGCGGAGCTGCCAGGGCAGAAAACTCCCCGCAGCCGGGGCAATCACCGCCTCCCGAGGAGGTGTTTACAGCGCCAGGAGCCCCTGAAGGGACCTGAGCAGGAATGGGAGCAGGAATGAGCCCCTCCGCTCGGGCTGAGCTCTGCCCGCAGCCAGCCCAGCCGCCTCCTGCTCCGCCGGCACCGCCGCTCTCCGCGCTCCCCGCCCGAGAGGGGAGCGAGAAACGGAGCTGACAGCAGCTCCTGCGGCACCGGGAGCTTGGCAGCCCCACAAAAACCCTCTCCGTGCTCCGGCGGTGCCTCTCCGCAGCCAGCTCTGCCCGTAGTCCTCAGCCTCTGCTTGCCCTGGAGCTCGCTCTGTTCGCTTTTCTCAGCCTGCAAGTTTTTGGGGGTAGGGAATGAGCCCCCTCGCGATTTCCTGGCCCAGCCCCGTGGTGTGAGGGGGTTCGGGCTGTCCCGGAGCCCAGCGTGGCAGCAGCACGGGCTCCTCTCCCGAACTCCCGAATCCCAGCAGGCAGCAGGGGTAGGATGACAAATTGCTCTGACTAATAGTCTAAACAATGGGAAACAATGGAAGTCAGGGAGCAGCCCATAAAATATGCGGCACGCAGGGGGCTTGGCTATTTTATTTGATTTTCAGATGGATATTCCAGTGGCCGGGATCCATCAGGAATAGAACAACACACGTCAAGCTCAATAAGGGTTCGGGAGGGATGGTGGTGGGAGGAAGCAGAAATTCCTGCTCTGGGATGCACTTGGGAAGCCTGACTTGGAGTCAAGTTTTTGGGGAAAAGAGCAGCTCTCCCTGCCCGGCCGACAGGAGCATCCATCCCACCTTCTCCAGAGAGGAGGTGGTGAAGTGCCTGAGCCTGACCCATGGAAGAGGGGCAGGAACGCCGGGAAGAGGCGTGGGAAGGCTGCCCGGGTGATGTGGCTGAGCAGACGGGGGAGGTTTTCTGTCTCCTCTTTGAAATTCCTTTGCGTTCAGAGTTATTTTGGAAGTCAAAAGCTGTTATATTCCCGGGAAGCTCAGGGAGGGAGATTGGCTTGGCTGTGACGCGGTTTCCCTGCACAGCTGTTTGTGCCATCAGCAGTGGGGCTGCTCTTGCAAAAGGAGATATTTTATCCATTAAAAAGAAATCCAAAGATGATGAATATGGATTTGGGCTAAGGCTGAGTGATGAAATCCTCTCAGAGGTGCAAAGATCCCGTTATCCATCCGGCTGCGGCCTGCCAGGGACCCGTGGTGGTTCCCTCAGAGACCCCTCAGCTCTTTGGAAGCCTCAGGGTCAATGAGGATGTGAAGGGCTCTCCAGCCAGGAAGTTTTCTCTCCCAAGTCTCCTTTCAGTCCCGTGTCTGAGCAGGGCAGGAATGCTGTGAGAACAACCCTCGGAAGTTGTTCCGAGGCTTCCAGCTGGAACAGAAAATGTCGGCTCAGCAGAGGGGGGGATCCGGAGCTGTTGGTGGGGAGGTGGGAGGGTGGGAGCGTTTCCCTCTGCCCTCCGCACGGGCCTCATTCCCTGCTCCCACCTGGGAGTGGATCTCTGCCGTGTCTGGGCTGTCCCGGGGAGTCCTGGCTGGGGATGCTGAGCCCGGACTGTGGGGCTGTGTCCCAGGGACCGGGACATTGGGGCTGGAGCCAGCAGCCCGCAGGGACGTGGAGGCTGCTCCCAGCACCTCGGGATGGCTCCAGGCAGCGCCTGGAGGGTGTGGAGCTGGTGCCGCGCACAGGCACAGAGGCTCTTTCCCTGTCCCTTCTCCCTGTCTCAGCATTTCCTGGGGATGTTTGTGGGATACAACAACCTCCCCATCCACACCGGCGCTGTTTCATTCCCATTGCCGCACACAACTTCCACAGCCCTGACTTTTCCTCATGGGATAAATGGGAGTGACTCGAACCTTGTCCACAGGGTTGGCACAGGCCACCTCCTTCCTTATTCCACACTTGTCAGGGTATCATTTGGTTTTGCATTTATTTTGCATGGAAAAACACCCTGGAGCTGGCACTTGGCACTGCCTCTGCATGCCCTGTGGTGCCAGAACCGAGGGTGACAAGAACCAGCACCAGGAAATCATGGAATGGTTTGGGTTGGAAGGGCCTTAAAACTCATCTCATTCCGTCCCTGCCATGGACAGGGACACCTTCCATTATCCCAGGTTGCTCCAAGCCCTGTCCTGTCGGACACTTCCAGGGATGGATCCAGTCCTTCCTGCACTTGACCTTTTTTCTTTGCTTCTCCTTCCTGCATCTCCCAGGCAGGAACAGAGGTTGGAGAGGCAGAGAACAAGGAGAGCCCGGAGAGAAGGCAGAGACAGCAGCAAAGCAAATCGCCGAGGCAGGAGGGAAATGGAGCAGTTGGAATTGGGAAAAACAGCTCCAAGTTTGTCACTGTCTGCACCTGATGCAAATCCTTTTGCCGGGAGATGTTGGGAGCAAAGAGCAGAACGCTCCTGATTTCACAGGGGTTGTGTTGTGAACTGGAAGATCCCAGGGAGAGGGAGATTGGAGGGAAAAGGAAAAGGACAATACCAGGCAAAGCAAATGGATGCAACCCCCGGCAGTGTCGGGGGGAAGCGCTGCCCTGAAGGGAGGGGTCGGCAGCAGGAGCAGCCAAAGGCTTTAAAAGCCTCCTTTTAGATGGCATTTGTTCTTCAAAGGCATCGGGGCTCGGAGCAAAGCCGGCCCATTTACCTCTGCCTCTGACATCTTAATGGCTGTATTTTGGAGTCATTAAATATTGAAATGCGGAACACTCACACGCAGCAGCTGCCAAACCTCCCCGCAGCCCAGCTCTCCCCCTTCTCCTCTCCTCCAGAGCCTTCTCCCCTCTCCATTTTCTCCCTACATTCCCTCCTCTGGCATTCTTCCCTCCACCCTCCTCTTCCTCCTTCCCCAGCCTTCTCCCCGCTCTGCAGTTCACCCCCAGCCTTCCTCCCCATCGTTCCTCTGCTGGAATCTCAATTCCTGGGAAGCACTTGATAATGTGCAGCTTTAATATTCTCACCTTGCCAGTCTCCCATTCAGCGGGACTCGCAGAATTACAAATGTATTTATCTGGGTACGCCGGAGAGCAAGAGAAACAAAGAAACCAGCGGGGCTCTTCTAACGAGGAATGACTAATTTGCCCCAGGAGAGCCCGTCCTCTTTCAAGCACTCCATTTTCGCCTGGTTTTGCATCCAAAGATAACGCTGGCGATGCCAGAGCCGGGGCTGGGGCACTGCCAGCCCGGGGCCGAGCCCCGCCGGGGCCGCTGCTGGCAGGGTTTGCTTTACCTGCTCCCTCAGCGGGACAGACCCCACAGAGCCAGGGATGCAGGCTTGGAAAAGCTTTGGAAAAGCTGCTCTTTGGCTGCCCACGGCCCTGCTCAGGGCTCCTTAAGCAGCGGGAAATTCCAGTCTCAAAGCGCATCCTTGCCGGGACCGGGCTGGAGCGGGGCCAGGCTCTCTGCAGAATTCCAGGAGCTTCGCACAGCTCTTGGATCTCGGGAAGGGACACTGACGGCTTTCCTCAGGTCTGTGCCCGAGACAAATTCCTTGGAAGAGCCTCTTCAAGTGCTCTCAGCTCCGCTGGGCTGGGAGCCTCGGGAGATGCGTCTCGGAGGGGTCTCGGATGCAGAGGAGCTTCCACAGCCGTCCCAGGAGGCGGGGAGGAGATGCTGGTGAGGAGAAGAGGCGAGGTCTCACGTCCCTGATCTACTCAGCTCCCATCTTGCATAGGACGTACCTGGAAAGGACCGCGGATATCATGGATTTCTGGATAGAAAAGAGTTTTAAGCCAATGGATTTGGGATTTTTATTGCAAGTGAGGAGGTGGGATGAAATTTCCTGAGGCTGACACAAGACAGCTGGGGAGTTTTTTTGCCCAAATAGAGGAGCAAACGTGGTTTAGTGGGCACAGACAGGACAAGTGGTCGTGGAAGAGTTGTGTTTGTGTAGTCCAGAGAGAAATCAAAGGCTGAGACGTTTCTGATTGCTGCCTGTAAAGACATGGAAGAGGAAACCCCCAGGAATGCAAGGAACTCTGGAAGGACAGTGTTGGCACGAGCACGAATTGGTAGAAACCTGTCGTGAATAAATGTCAGTCAAAAACTGAAGGCGGTTTGTCCCAATCATCAGATGAGGGAGTTTATAAAATAACTTTCCAGCGGGGTAATTGAGGGA
The DNA here is from genome assembly GCA_013400975.1 of Atrichornis clamosus. Lineage (NCBI taxonomy): Eukaryota > Metazoa > Chordata > Aves > Passeriformes > Menuridae > Atrichornis > Atrichornis clamosus. The sequence continues at coordinate 12,266 of WBMZ01000628.1, read as the reverse complement.
GGAAACTTAACTCGTTCAAGATGGGAGACTGACAAATTTGGGAATTTCATTTTAGGATGGGGCTGAATTTGACAGTCTGGCCCCTCTCGACTGGGACCTGCCTCAGCCCAGGACTCTGCACTGGTGTGAGCTGGGGAGTCCCTCTTGTCCCTCTGTTGCCCATCCCTGTCTGGCCACGGAACGCCTGCACTCCCACTCCCACTCCCATTCCCACTCCCACTCCCATTGCCACTCCCACTCCCACTCCCCTGTCCCTGGCACAGAGAATTTTCTCCTGGTTAATAAGCTGTGACACACCAGACATCGAAACTATGAAAATTGGCCAATTTTTTAATATTTTAAGCCCCATCACGCAGACTTTGCTGGGCAGAGCAAAGCGCTTTACGACGCCTTAGCAAGGAAATGGAAACTATCATTTGGGATAATCTGCCTGAGCTGGATTGACCTGCGGATCCCTGCACACCCCTCCCCACACCCATCTCTGCTGCCCAGATGGGGAAAGTAAAATTATGGAATTGTGGTTGAGGCTGGAAAAACCCTGTGGGCCCATCGAGCCCAGCTGTCCCCAGCACTGCCAAGGCCGTCCTGACCCACGTCCCCAAGCGCCACATCCGCAGGTTTTTCAGGGAATGGTGTCTCCGTCACTTTCACGGGATCCACTTGCAGGGATGGTGACTCCACCACTTCCCCTCTCCCCGCTCTGTGACCCCTCCCCAGCCAGGTGCCCTGGAGGGGCCGTGCCCGAGGCAGGGGCCGGGCAGGAGCTGGATTGGGAGCGGATGCTCCCGCTCCAAACCCTCTCCCAGCCCCCCTTCCTGTGCTGCCCCGGGAAGGGCTGAGTGAGGCACAGGCTCCTGCACGGGCTCCTTCCTTAATCTAAATCAGGGAAAGGTATTTTTTCTCCTTCCTTTTATTCCACCCTGAGTGTTGTGCAGTTGCCACTGACAAAGGAGCCGGAATTCCACGCATTTCTCCGGCTGTTTAGCAGAGCTGCTGCCCTACTCTCCCCTGTCAGACACTAATCTCTCCTAATATTTAACAGTCCCAGTAGGCAGCAGGATTTATCCTCTGGCCTTTCTACCTGTCATTTCATCCCTTCTCACTAAGGAGCCCTTTGATTCCCTTCCGAGGAGAGGTGCCAGGCCCAGCGTGATGGATCGGCTCGTGCTGGCAGTTGGAGGAGCAGCTCCATTTCTCTGTGTTCCAGCTGTCGGGTGTTTATCTGGGGCAGCTCCCTACAGCTGGGAAGGCCCTTGTGCCTCCTAGCCGGGAGCCTGCGGATGGGCCGGCATTCCAGGCGGGAAGGGCTGTGGGTGTTAATGGTGCAGCTCCTCGGGGCCCGCTCCAAACCGCAGACGGGGCTGTGGGCGCTGCAGCCCCTGCGCTGACCTGGATCTCGTACCTCCATCCACTGCAGGGAGGAATTCCTCCCCCAGCACTCCCAGATCCCTTCCCAGCTCTCTGCCTCCACGTGTTCCCTTCCCTCAGCATCCAGCTGCCATCTCCTCGGAAGCACAGCCCGGAGGATGAACACGCTCAGAGGGAATAGTGGGAATACCCCGGGGGGCTGCTGCTGGCAGAGCTCCTCTCCTGTCCTCATCCCGCAGGATTTCATGGCTGGTGGCAGCCAGGAGCCCAGATCCATGAGGATGCTCTGCTGTGGAGCAGGGATGCTGCGTCCCACTCACAGCCTGTTCCAAGACCTCTCCCTGCTCCACAGGCAGGTGCTGGAGCAGTTTGGGAGCTGCAGGTGCCGGGGCAGCACAGGAGCTCTTGTGTCACTGAGGAGCTCCTTCATTGCCACTTCCTTGGGCCGGGATTGGAAGGGATTGACTCCAACCCGTCCTCCTGCCCTGGCTCTGGTGACTCGGCCGGGCTGAGGTGATCCCAGGGAATGGGGCTATCCCAGTGCTCCGCAGGTGCCGGTGTTCCCACGGGTCTGGGAGCTTGAAGGGAGGTCACGGAGCACGGCTGGATCACTCAGGTGCCGATGTTTCCCCTCCTCCTTCTCCTCCATTCCATGTATTCCCTATCCTGAGGCACAGGGATGACAATCCCTGGCACTTTATGACTCCGTGGGAGGACAATCCTGGCCCCACAGCCCGAGCAATCCCCAAATTTCTTTGCCCAGCTTCCAGCAAACCCAGCCGGGGGTGTCACCCCTCTCCACCCCCAGCTCCATCCTTCCCCATCCCGCCTGTCCCTGCCGTGCCCGGAGCTGCTCCGTGATGGATGTGATTAAAATCAGCCCGGGGAGCACTCGATCCGCCCGTGCTGCCTTTGAACCTCGGATCATTTCTGCCTCCATATGGGCACCATTTTTCCTTGTCACGCCACAGCTGGATCCGGAGAGAGCGGGAGCTGGGGCCGCTTCCCAGTGGCAAAATCCTTGAGAGCTCGGGCTCCGGAGCTTTGCCCACCTTTGGGAAAGGTCAGGAATATAAATAGCTGTTGCCAGGAGGTGCCCAGGCACCGGGCAGGAATGGAGATGGCTGCTGGAATGGCAGGGAGGGATTTAAAGGCCCTTTTCTGCCAGCTTTGAACCCTTCCCTGCGCCTTCCCTGCACCACTCATTCCCTCTCTCCCTCCTGCCCGCTCTGTCCGGTTTTTTGAGGGCCGCAATTCCTTCCCAGTTTTATTTCTCATTAAAAATAAATACCTTTGCTATAATTTACAGTGAGTTTAATTAGAAATGAGTTACGTGAGCTGAGCATTAGGACTTAATTGCTCGTTCCTAAAACAATTTCCTCATCTGAAGCGTCCCCAGTTAATGATCATTCATTAAACAGGATTGGAGTCTCCGAGGTGGAGTCGGAAGGGCTGGAGATTCCCTCTGATGGTGCTGCAGCCGCTGGGCATGGAGCCCCTGGAGCTGGGGGCACCGGGAGGAGGGGAGCAGAATTCCCTGCAATGGGAATGACCCCTGAACATTCCCTTTGGAAACAGCTCCCAGCAAGGCCCCTTGGAGCTGGGGCTGCGCCCTCCGAGCACGGGGGGTCCAAGGCTCCGTGGGGTTGGAATTCCCTGGCCGGGAGCCACATGCTGACACCCAAACCTTCCACCCACTCCTTCCACCTTCCCTCTGGGATGTGGAACCCCCCTCTCCGTGGCCGGGGCGATCTTGGCCAGCCCTGCCTGGGGTTTTTGGGGAAGGGGATGATTTTCAGGAGGAATGTTGGTTAATCAAAGCAGGAAGGTTTGCAGGAAGCGTGGGGCGATGGCGCCAGGCTGGCTTTGTGCTTTCCTTGCGCATTTTTTGTCCAAGAAATTTCTAATCCAAACCACATCTGGAGAGAGCAGCCCCGAGCCTGCCCCATGCCCAGGGAGCCGGGAGGCCGGCAAGGCCAGGAGACCTGGAATGGCCAGGAGGGCATGGAATGGCCAGGAGGGCATGGAATGACCCCAAGGGCACCGGCACAGGCAGGACTTGTCCTTGGTCCCCCAACTCTGTGTCCTGTGGGGCTGCAGCTCATGGGGACAGAGCTGGCAGGGATGGGACGGGATGGGATGGGATGGGACTGGATGGGTAGGGATGGGATGGGATGGGATGGGATGGGACTGGATGCATGGAATGACATAGGATGGGAGTGCTCTTTCTGCTCTCAGTTTTGAGCAGAAATTCCTGAAAAGATTGCAGCTGAAACAAGCACATTCCTTTAAAAAACCTTTGTTTTCACACATCAGCATTTTCCAGGGAGCCAAAAAATCCCCACAACAAAAGCAACCCCAAACTCTCCACTTGCTTGGAAGAATCCATCGCAGTTCCTGCTCGGAGCTTCCCTGTTCCGCTGTCCCGGGAGAGGAAGGAAGAGTGCCTGGACCGGGCTCTCCATCACGGATCCCCAGCGTGTGCCAGAGGTGCTGGAGCGCAGGGAATGACCCGCAGGGCCCCTGCCTGTCCCGGGAAGAGGGCCAAGAGCTGCGGGAGATGTGGAGCTGCGGGATGAGCTCTGCTCCAGGCGCTCACCTGCAGCTCCCGAGAGTCCCCGGGGAGGCTCCAGGCGGGCGGGGTCAGGAGGGAAGGAGGGATGGGATCCCGGGGGGGAGGGATGGAGGGCTGGCATTCCCAGCAGGAGGGATAGCATTCCCGGGACACGCCTGGCCCCGCACAGCCCGCAGCAGCAGGACACTGTCACCGAGCAAGGCGTGAGCAGCGCCTGACCCCTGGATGTCAGACATCCCTTTCCAGGGAAGTGTAAAACTGGGAAGAGCAGGGTTTGAAGAGAGAGAGAATGAGGGGGACACGAGCCCCTGGATATCCCTGCCCGCATTCCCGGATGGCTGCGACCCAAGGAGGCAGCACCGGCCGGGGGTGTCCGGTTGCATCCAGCATCCGTCAGCGCATGGATTTCGGGAATGGGGAGAGAGAAATACGGGCAAGGAAAGGCCCCACTTCCAGGGAAAGGAAATGGTTCCCTCCTCCAGTGATTCTGGGCATCGTGATGCAAATGATGGCCAGGGATGGAGCCAGGGATGGAGCCAGGGAAAGGGCTGCAGGCAGGGAGAGAGGGATGTTCCCTGTGGAATGACACCGTCCGGGGACGGGAGATGGACACGGGGGCGGGGCTGGGAAAGGAGCGAGCGAGGGGCTTCCTGTGTGAGGGGGATTGTCCTGACAGGGATGAGGAAGGAAGAGACGGAAAAAGGAAAGGAGCGGAGAGGGGAAGGAAGAGGGAAGAGAGAAAAAGGAGGAGGGAAAGGAAGGGAATGGAAGGAGAAAGGAGAAAAGGGAAAGGAAAAAGAAAATAAAAGAAGAAAAAAAGGGAAGGCAGCCCCCGATCACTTCAGGATTTGAGGACAAGCAAAGGCCTCTGCTCCTCTCAGCCTCTTGGATGCTCAGGGGTGGTTCCAGAGCCAAGGAAGCAGGAGCCAGTGGCACAGGGAGAACCCGGGATCTGCCCTGGGTCGATCCAAAGGCTTGGATTCCAAAGGTTTGTGCAGTACAGGTGGGTCCCTAGGGCTGGGCAGGGCTGCCCAACTGCCCCCTCGGACACTGCTGTGATTCCCGGAGCCGTTCACTCCCCCTAGGACACTGCAATTCCCAGAGCCGTTCACTCCCCCTAGGACACTGCAATTCCCAGAGCCGCTCCCCCGCAGAGCTCGGCTCCGGTGGCTCCCGCTCCCTTCCCTCTGTCCTTGCAGGATCTGGCAGTAGCAGATAAATAAACGCACATCAATCACGGGGCTCGGCAGCGCTCACCTCACGGGGCTCCTTTCCTCTCAAAATACACAACTTTCGTTTGGATTTGGCTTCCCTGAAATTTTAATGTCAGCTTAGGACATAAATATTTGAGTGTTGGGAGAGGGACAAAGTGGGAGCAGGTGATGGGAGATACCCCAGGGCTGCCTCTCTCCGGAGCGGGAGCATCCCTGTCTTCACCCCGCACGAATTCCAGGGCGTGGGGACATCCAGGGCCTCAGGGTTGGGACCCTCCAGCATCCTTGGCTCCTCTGCCCACAGCCCTGGATTTTCCATGCCCGGGGGGTGATGCAGGACAGTGACATTCCCAAAATATGTGGATGTGGGAGCTGAAACTCCTCCCTGGCTTCAGCCATGACCCTGGCCTGCGCCTCGTGTGCTGTGTTTGTGTGGAGCTCTGGAAACTCATCCCAGGGATTCCTGGGGCTTCAGGCAGATGGTTCTAGAGCTTGGTGACAGTTTGCTTCCTCAGGGAATTTCACCTTCCCTATAAGGAACTTTAAACCTTGTGAGAGAAACGCGGTCCCTGAGCCCCTTCCCTCTTCCCTGGCTGTGGAGCATTGGCTCTCCTGCTGCTGTGGAGGCACAGGGATCCCCAGGCCCCATCCAGGCAGGTTTCCCTCATTCCACACTCCCTGTTCCCATGGGACACCCCAGCCAGGCTGCTGCATCCTGGTGGCACCTCGGGAACTTCTGCCTGGTCCAGGTTCATTCCCTGGGAGCCCTCCAGCTCCAGCAGCTCCAGCTGCTCCAGCAGGGAGCTCAGCCCAGCCCGGGGCTGGCGGAGATTGATTTGTGCTCCCACACTCACCCCCAGCCTTCCCTCTCCCTCTCCGTCCCACATGTGCTTATCCACGGTGGGAAACAGGTGCAGCCTGTATGGGATCCATATGGCGAGCGTTTAGGATCACTTGGCTGCGGGATAAATCACGGCACGAGGAGCAAAGCACCGCAGCCGGAGCCAGGCAGGGCTGCTGGTTTGGAGGGAACGTTTTCCAGCCCAAACCTGCGCTGCTCCCGCTGTTCTCCCAGGGGTGTTGTCTCCCTCAGCCTCCTGACAAATACCCTGAGCACTTTGCCAGAATCACGGGATCACCGAGGTTGGAAAAGCCCTCCAGGATCGAGGCCTTCCTTTGACTCACCCCCACCTTGTCACCAGCCCGGAGCTCCAAGTGCCACATCCAGGCGTTCCTTGGGTACCTCCAGGGATGGGAACTCCACCCCATCCCTGGGCAGTTCTGATGCCTGACCACCCTTTCCATGAGGAAATTCCTCCTGATGTCCAACCTGACCCTCCCCTGGCTGTTTCCTCTCACAGCTCTGCCCGCTCTCCCACAAATGGAGAAAGGAAGGCCTGAAAGAGAAGCAATTTGCACCGTGGAATACCTGGGAGAGGAACCCCAGGGCTGGAGATCTCCAGCCGGATGCCATCAATCCCTGTCCGGAGAAACCCTCTCACTGGTGCTGCTGGAGTGACCAGAGCCTGCGATGGTCACAGGGTAAATAAAGCTCCTGTCAGCCAGGATGGAGAAAGGCATGGGCCACAGCAGGCCAGGCCAGGCCACCTCATCCCAGTAAATGTAGGGATGAGGTTTGTCTCGTCCTCATGCTGGACACCAGCAGGACAGCAAACATTCACCCCCACCAAAACCCCTCCCGAGGAGCCACTGGGACCCTGCTGTTCCCATATTCCCTCCTGCCCTCTTCCTTCATCTGATCATTTCCAGCCTGGTTCGGGTGTCTTTAACCCCTGGCCCCGTGGCTTTCCCTCATCTCCAAGGAGTTTATGGAATGAGATCCATACCCTTGCCCTTTTCAGCTCAGCGAAAGCTCCTCATGACATGACAGAAATCCAAGGAATCAACAACTCGGGAGCTTTGCAATGAGGCTGAATCCTTCCTAAAGCCAGACACTCAGCACGAAGAGGGGTCAGTGATCCCCGGGCTCCTTCCCCTCTGCCTCCTGCCATCCGTCTGCGTGGATGATGGGAAGCAGATGAGGCACGCTCCGGACACCCGGCTGCTTCCAGGTACGCTCCTGGTTTGTGTCTCTGGAGCAGGCACAGGGCCCTGCTCCGGGTGTTCCTCCCGTGGGAGACACAGACCTCCCACAGGGAGACCCTGGGAGTGCTCCCACATCCCGGCTTCCCCTGGGTTCCTCTCCTGGGAAGGAGCCAGAGGCAGGGGCAGCCACAGGGAGTGAGCCTCAATCTGGGATAGGACACAAGGGTGTCCTGGTGTCCGTGCAGGAAGAGTTCGGGATTCAGGATGTCTCACCCAGCTCCTGGGAAGCCCCTCTGAGCCTGGATTCCCCCTGTGGAAGGGAGGGCTCGGTGATGGAGTTTAACCCTCCGGGGGCTTCCCCCAGCGCCCGGGAAGGGCCCCTGGATGTGCAGGGCAGGGGATCCACCACCTTCCCTCCTCCTGCCTGCAGGTGAAGCGAACACCTCTGCCAAAGCAGCCGGCAGGGTCACTGCCGCGGCTCCTGCGCACCCCGACCCTCGCTCTCTCCGTCTCCTCCCGCTGCTCCTCCCCACCTCTGGCCCCACATCCCCATCCCAACACTTTGTGTCTGCACCCCCGGAGCGGCTGAGGGTGCACGGGAGGGCTGAGCCCCAGCTGGGAATGGAGGGGATGGAAACACCACGGAGCTGCGTCTGAGGAGCTGCCAAGGCCCATAAATACGGGAATTCTGTTTGCTTTCTCCTTGTCCGGCCTGAGCAAATATTTACTGCCCCAGTGACCTGTGCAGGCAGCACAGGGAGCAGAATCCTGGAATGGCTTGGGTTGGAAGGGACCTTAAGGACCATCTATCCCACCCCCTGCCACGGACAGGGACACCTTCCACTATCCCAGGTTGCTCCAGACCCTGTCCAGCCTGGCCTTGGACACTGCCAGGGATGGGGCAGCCAGAGCTGCTCTGGGCACCCTGTGCCAGGGCCTCCCCATCCTCACAGGGAACAATTTCCTTTAGAGATTTGTGGGTTGCTCCTGGAGCAGCCGGTGGGACAGGAGAGCAGAACCTCCCCTTTGCCTCCCCTGCCAGCCCCGGGGGTGGGGATGGAGCTCCGGGGTGACAACGGACAGGAAAGTGAGAACGGCGTCCCGCTGGCTCGGGAATGCTGCCCTCACCTGCCCGGCGGGATTTGCTGGGGGAGGCTGGGCCAGCTCCCGGCCCTGCGTTAGGGCAGGCAGGCAGGGAGGGACGGGGCCCCTCGGCTGCGGGGACCGGGGCCTGTGGGACTCTTGGATGAGTGGCCGTGGCCAGCTGGAGAAGCTCGGTCTGGGTTCTTTGCCTGCAGGTGAAGATCTGCTTTGGGCTTGGTTTTTCCAAGTTTCCCTGCAGTCCGAATGGATGCACAGGCTGGGATGCAGCTCCATCAATGGAGGAGTAGGGATGTTTTCCCAATCCTGGTAAGTCTGCCCGTGTTCCGTCTTCCTTCTGACCCGCTGCATTGTGCGTGTATCCCTGTAATCCTCCTGCGAAGGAGCTGGGAATACATGGAAACATGGAATGTCTTCCCTGCCCTTTCAGCATTCCCAGCGCTGGCAGAGCTCCGCATCCAGCCAGACGTGGGGCTGAAGAGCTTCACTAACAGCTTTCTTTTGTAATATCCCAGCCCGGAGAAGTTAATTATCTCCAAATATTGAAAAGAGCAGATGGATTTGGTCGGATTTACTTGGCTGTGTAATTTGGGTGCCCCAGAGACGCTGTTTGGTCTGGCTGGGATGAGTGACACCTCATTGCACCCGGGTGCAAATGTCACTGCAGCGTGGTACTGCCTCCCTCTCCTGGTGTTTGCCCACCAGGGAAAAGGGGCTTTTCCAGGCTGGCTCGGCTTTGTGGAGCTGCAGATGCTCCCGACTCGCCCTGGCCAGCTGGGGACGGACCCCGGCAGCTCTGCAAACTCCCAGCCCCGGATGGAAAAGCCGAGTCTGGAGTGGAAGGCAGAGCTGCAAACGCAGCTGGCTCAGGCTGACACACAAATGTCAGGGAAAGCTTGGAGCGCATCCTGTGTGTGGATGCGGGAGAGGCCGGCTATTCCTGATGAGGAGCCCTGGCTCCAGCTGGCTGGAACACGGCCCGACTCGGCCCCTCTTTCATCACTCCGCTCCTTGAAACTCCTCTCGGGGGTTTTGGGGAGCTGTGCTCACGCTCTGGCACAGAAATGCGGGGCGGGTGTGAAGGTTCTCCTTCCCTGGGGGAGTGTGTTCCCCTTTCCCGGCTGGAGCTGTGCTTGGCTCTCCCTTCCCTGCCCGCTGCTCCCACTGTGGGGCTGCAGGAGCCCCTCTTGCCCTTCCCCAGCAGCATTTAGGGACAGGGAGTTTTGGTGTGATGCTCAGCCCAGAAATAAATTCTCCTTTATTTTTCCAGCTCCTCCATCTCTCGTGCTTTGTTCCGGGTTAAATTTCCCACCATGTTAGACCTGCCATTGCTCAGCCGAGACTAAACCGGGATGTTCCCGCTGAACTCCCTTTAATCTCCCACTGTTTGCCAAGCACAGCAATCTCCCCGCGCAGCCCCGGCTCTCGGGAGCCGAGGAGGTGGAGGTGGCTGCTAAGGAGGGGACAGACACACCGATTTTATTGCTCTGTGGGGTTTAACACAGCAGTGAACTTCGGGAGACCTTTGCACGCTCCCCTTCTGTTCCCGGGCAGAGCGTGGCTCCTGTGCTTGGGGGAACGTGGGTCAAGCAGCTGAAGGGCCTGTCTGGGAGGGTTTGCCAAGTGTTGGAGTTGATTGGATCGGACTGGGCAGGGCAGTGACCACAGTGCTTCCCCGGCCTCCAGCTGCTTGGACTTGCAATGCAAATGTTTTCTCCCGTCACCTCTTAATGATCCCTTTTCCCCTGGCGGGTGTATGATTTCCCCTGGAAGTCTCCAGTGGATGCTTTCCATCACAGCGATTTGTCCCTTTCTTTTCAAGTGCTCTGGAATTGCAGACCTGGCATGGTTTGGGCTGGGAGGAGATTGAATTGCAGGATTTCATCTCTGGCTGTCAAACGAGCCGCAGTTCCCGTCCGTGGGGCTGCAGTCGGGAGACCTCAGACCTGGAACAGGGAACAGGGAGCTGACAAGTGGCCCCGTTTGCAGAGGGAATTTTGCTCTGGGTGAGCAGCATCACTCCCAAGCCTGGGATGGAGGAGGAGAAAGGAATGCTTGGCTCGGAGGAGCCGGGGAGGAAGGGGAGAGCAAATGCTCTTCTGGGGGATACTGTTGGAAAGACATCATAGAGGAGGAGTTCATAAATCCACGGGGCTTCTCCTGGCCCGGCTGATTCATCCTCACATCAAAGGAACCCACGAGCCCCTCGTGAGGCTGCAGGAGCTGGGGAAGGGGGGTGCCTGCAGGACGGGGCCCCCACGTGTCACCCCAAACACGGGTGCTGCAAAACGGGCAGGGGGGAGAAACCATTCCCTGCAGTCTGGGATGTGCCGTGTGTTCCTGCCTGGGATCTGCTCCGTGCCCTGGACAAGGGAGTGTGGAGAAGCTCTGTCCCAGGGAGTGACAACCCCATGGCTCAGCTCTCTCCAGCCAGGTGTGCCCACCTGAGGGGAGCTGCAGGATCCCACCCCAGGAATGGGGATATTCCTTTGTGTGCTCCCAGCTCCTGTAAAAACCTAAAAGGATCACGTGGATTTATGGAGAATACAGGGCCTGTCTGTGCAGGACAGGGTGATGTCACTGTTCCCAAATAAAATATATCACCTGGCTGCCAAAATACAGAGCTAGGGACAAAGTGACCTGGGGATTAGTCCACAGGGTCTGGGATGAGAGGAGAACGGCTGCGAGGGAATACTGGGAAGGATCCACCTGAAATATTCCTGGTCAGAATCTGGGCAAAGCACGAGGAGCTTGCAGCCCTCCAGGTGCTGCTTCCCATGGCACAGTAACGTGTAGGATGTGCTGATGTGGAAACTGGGGACTTCTCCTGCCCTGCACACGCTGCCCAGGGAGGTGCCGGAGCTGCTGGCAGGAGCTCAGCCCATCTTCCAGCAGCTTTCCCTTTTCTTTCCTCCTCAGCATTGCCGGGGCAGAGCGAGCAGCACTGGAGGAGAAGGCTCCATAAATCATCCTGCTTTATCACCAGGCACTGCTGCAGCTCGGCCCGGGGCTGGCTGAGCCGGGAGCGGGATGAATCCATCCCTGCCTTGCAAAGGTCAGGCCTTGAGCTCCTGACTTAGTTCCGACTTAGTCCCTACAAAGGCAGAATCCCCCTTGAAGCAGACGCCGGGGCAGCAGCTGCTCTATAAATAACCCCGGACTAAGGGAACGCCGAGCCCGGCTCTGAAGCTCACGGAGCGCTCGGGGATCCTTGGAAACGCTCAGGCCTGGGGTAACTTCCCGTTTTAACAGCAAAGGGAAGAACAGAGGCTCGGATCACAAAGTAGGGAGAGTTTTTTCCCTTTTTCAGCTCTTCTCCAGCCTGACTTCCTGCCTTTGACGGAGGAATCCCTGAGAAGTGCAGCCTTGCTCCGAGCTGTTTGGTCTGATCACCTCACAGGAGCTTTTCAGGGAATCACTGCGAGGATTCAAAGGGAAGAGAGTGCAGCGGGCAGATGGAATCTGGCATTCCTGCTGCCCTCTGCATCGCCCTGCTCCTTGTTTCACCCTATCCAGCTGTTTTTCCCAGTTTGGCTGGCTTTTTCCCAAGGGGGAGTGAGCTGTGGCTCCCGGGATTGTGCTGGAGACGCAGGCGGAGCCCCGGCCCCGCTCGATCCTGCCAGATAAATCACCCGACTTACCATTGATCGCTCGGGGATGTGGAGGAGAGCGGAGTGGGCGGATTTCCCCCATTAGGGCGCATTGATCACCATTACCGCGTGTAATCAGGGTTAATCTCAGGATTAATTGGAGGGATTTGCTGATGGAAACGATCGGCAATTTGTGTTAGTTACTGCTCTGTTCGCCTCTAATGGCTTAATCAGATTACAAATTAAAAGTGGCTTCTTCCAGAGGATCTCCCTGGACTTGAGCAGGAGCACGAGGAGAGAGGCACATCCAGAGCATCTGGTTTGCGACTCTGAGCTCAATTATCCAGACGGGAGGAGGGATGGAGGGAGGGA
>WBMZ01000627.1:0-75994 GCA_013400975.1 Atrichornis clamosus | reverse complement strand
CCCAGCCCAGCCCAGCGCAGCCCCGCGGGGCCCCGATGATGCCGGGCGCGCGGGCGGCGGAGGAGCAGCAGCAGCACCAGCAGCAGCGCCCGGACGTGCGGCGGCCGCTGCCGCCCCAGTGACGGCCGCGCCATGTCGGTGATGGTGGCGAGGAAGAAGGTGGTTCGGAAATGGGAGAAGCTGCCGGGCAGGAACACCTTCTGCTGCGACGGCCGCATCATGATGGCCCGGCAGAAGGGCATCTTCTACCTGACGCTCTTCCTCATCCTCGGCACCTGCGCCCTGTTCTTCGCCTTCGAGTGAGTTCCCCGGGGACCCTGCGGGACAGCGATGTGGACGGGGATGGGCCCGTGTGCCCGTGGGCCTCGGGAGAGGGAGGGGAGCCTGGCACGGAGCAGCATGGCAAAGTGCGGCTCTCCCTGTCCAGATCTGCCTCCTCAGCCGACTGAGCCTGGAGGTTCTGGGAAGGATGGGCCCTGCCAGGGCTTCCCCCCAGCTCTGCTTGTGGGGTGACACTGGCCCTCCTTCCCCATGGGTCACCCTTCCCTCCATCTGGGACTTGTCAGCCTTTTGTCCCGGATATTCCTGGCTCCGGGATACTTGGGGTGCTAGGGCACTGCTGCTGCAGCCCCAGGGCCCAGCCTGCATCCCTACCCATGGTGGGACGTGCAACCCCCGCATCAGCTCCACCAGGGAGGTGACTCAACTGGAGGATTAATAAGGAGTGAGCTTGGTGGCTCCGGGGCTCCCGCCAGTCCGACCTGCTCCCAGCACCCAGGCTGCACTACAGCAGAGCCCCTGCAGCCGGAGCCCTCCGGGTGTTTGGGGAGGGTCCAGCCACCCCTTAGACAGCTCAGCAGCCTAAAGATCTTCAGCCAAAACCTTGGATCCTGCTGAAAAAGAGGAATCTGCCCCCTCCCCTTAGCTCTCCCTCGGAGCTGGGCTGGCCTTAGACTAATCCTACAATCAAAATACAAACAAAAAGGGAAAAGCCTATGTTTACCTGGGCCAATGCTGTGGGAGGGGGCAGGACTCCCGTGTTGTCTGATTTGAGGGTGAGCTTGGATCACCTAAACAACTGCAAAACTTCCCTTCCTTCGTCTCCAGGGGCATGTTTGTGTTCTGGGGCAGGAGACCAGCTGAAACAGGGTTGGGTAACACAAAAGCTCGTTAAGCCAGGAAGGGCAAGTGGAAGGAGCTGCTTGCTGGCTAAGCCCTGGCTATTCCTGCACGTCTGTAAAGCCCTCAGCCCAGACAGATGCTGTCCTCCTCGTCATCTTTCCTAGGACAGGGAACTTGTCTCCCCATTCTCTGGCCCAGCATGGCTCTGCCTAGTTCCCTGCCCAAATTATCCCTGGCTCAGTCTGAATTCTGAGGTACCAAGTGACATCGCTCTCAGTTTGATGTTTGAGGTTTTTTTCCATCTGAAAAATGGGGCTGAGCCTTCCTGCCTTACAGGAAGAACTAATAAGTGTTGCTGCTCCAGAAATGCTTATTGCTGCTCCAGAAACACTGATTTGAGGGATAATTGCTCTGGCTCCCTGTGGATTCTGTCCGTAGCAGGAGAGTGAACCACATCCCGCTCTGCTGTGGTTGCGCCAGGCAGAGTGAGCCAAGGCTGTTTTCCAGTTGTAGGCTGTGGTTAGTGAGAAACGTGACTGGAAATTCCTTGAGAAGCCCCTTTCCATGCTCTGGCAGACAGAGGCCTGTGGAGGGGGTCGCTTGTACCAAGACATCCAGGCAGTGTCTTGAGCTGGATGATGGGCTCTGGCGGGGGGGCAGTGCTGCTGGGAGCAGGATCACCTCTGAATTTTATTTAAATCATCTGAGGGAAATAAGGAAAAGTTTGGGAAAATCCCAAATACCCTTTTGATTCTCTCAGTGCAGAACACCTCCGTGCTTTTTGTTTGGAAGAGAGTCAGTTGTTTTGAACTTGTTTGGGGATTTTTGAATTTGGGATAGGGATGAAATGTTACCTTCCTAGCTGGAAACACTCCCCAAGGTCTCTGTTTCACTGATCAGGCTGAGATAAGCAGCTTGGCTTCTCAGGAACCCTGCCTGCCCTGAGTGTGCAGGGAACTTTGGTTGAGGGTCCAGCCTTGATCTTTCACCGTGTTGCCCATTTGTCTCAGCTTTTGGCAGATTCTTTAGCGTTTGCGTGGAAATTCCTGGTTTCTCCCTTAAAGTTCGTGTCTGGATTTGGAGCACGGCAGCCGGTGGTGGGCGGAGGAGCCCTTTCCCTCCCTGCCCGCTCACTGCGGGCTGCCTGTGCCGTGGTGCCTGTTCCATTCAGCTGAATCACTTGCGCAGTCACACCTTGTCTGAGCACGGCTCTGGGGTGCCTGAAGCCAGGATCTGTCTGGCTGCTCGCCCTGCGTCGGGCTGGGCTTGATCCCGGCGCTCTGGGCTGCACTGGCTCCAGTTACAGCCGAGGCCGGTGGGGACTGGCACCCACGTCAGGAGAAAAGCCACCACCGTTCCTCGCTGGCAGGGTCCTCCCCAGCCCTGGAGCGACGGCCACACTTGTCGGGCTGCTGCTGCTGATGGTTTTTTCCTCCGAGTGTCTCCAGTGCCGCCAACTGCTCCACGGTGTCCCCAGGCGAGCGGGCTGAGCCCTCTCAGCCCTGTGGGTGGGAATTTCTGTTTTGATCCCCCAAACCGCAGCGCTGTGGTCTGGGATTGGGGAAGTCTCTCCATCCGGGAGTTAACAGGACCCAGAGGCTGGCAGAGCTCAGTGCTGTACCTGAGATCTGACTC
Organism: Atrichornis clamosus; assembly: GCA_013400975.1. Classification (NCBI taxonomy): domain Eukaryota; kingdom Metazoa; phylum Chordata; class Aves; order Passeriformes; family Menuridae; genus Atrichornis; species Atrichornis clamosus. The sequence goes on along the minus strand of WBMZ01000627.1, from coordinate 73,237 downwards.
CTCCCTCCTAGATGAGGCAGAGGGACGGAGCTGTGCTGGCTCCCGGAAAGGGCTCTGCAGCGACTAGAGTCCTCTGCCCAAGGGCACCTCTCTCACCACCACTTCGGCAGGGAGCAGCTCCCACTGCTTGGGGCTGGTCCCTGCAGGGGCTGAGACCTGTGTTTAACTGAGTCTGCTCCGTAACGTGTCCCATAAAATTCAGTTTCACATCCTCTTGGCATTATTTTGGACTCCTAATGGTACGTCAGCCGTGTGGTTGGGCACTTAGCTGATAACTCTGCCTGTGGTGTTCCAGCAGGAGAAGACTAGGTAAAGCACTTGGGAAATCCCTTTAGGAACTGGGATGATGAGATGCAGCCTCCTTTCTCAGGCTGGGAGTTCACTTTGCAGTTCCTGTCTTTCCTGAAGCGAGTTCCCTGCTCAGGTGAAGGGAATGGGATTTCTTTTGTCTCTGGCTTTTCAGCACAAAACTTGATGTGTGTAAATGTCCAAGGCACGAGAGTGCCAGCAACACCGGCTCCTGTGGGACAGGGTTGCTTTTGGATTTTCCAGTGCCCAAGCATGTTTGTCACTTTGTTTTTCCTACTTTCTTAGCTTTGTAGAGATGAAAATGTCTTTGTTTTGTGATGAGTTGAAAACACCTACACTGCCCCTTGTGTGACTTTGTTTTTCAGTTTTGATTTCCAAACCCCAGAGTCCCAAAACTGACAGAAGGGCCTCTGAGCTGGCATTACCTCTGGTTAGATCTGTGTCAAAACTTATACATGAGTTGATCAGTGCTTTTTAATCATTGTGATTTCTCTCTATAGAAGTAAATTTGTTGGTGTCCAGAGTTCAGCTTGTTTCGCTCCTATTTCTGTGGGAAGTGGCCACTCCCAGGGTTTGAACTGACCTTTTTCTCATATGTGGGTTCCTTCTCAGGAGATGACTTCACCTTCCCTGCAGCCTGCACGTCCTCTGTGGCACCCCCACTCCAAGGTGGATCTCGGGGTGATTTGCCTCTGCGGAGATTTGATTTTTAGCTGGGAAAAGAGAAATAACATCGGCATAATGCATCTGCCTCCTGCCTCAGTCAGGTCAGAAGCACATGGCATGTGCTGGCAATTGATGTGTCACTGCTGGCAGATGGGAAGAGGTTCCGTGGAGAGCTCCAGCTGTGCTGGTGCTGCTGGAAAGGGCCTGAACACAATGTTGTGGTGCGGCTGGGCTTCGGAGCAATGCTTCCACACTTACCGCAAGCACAGCGGCTCCTGGACGTCACCCCAGAGCTGGTGTGAACACCCAGCACACTCAGGCTGAAGCGCCCTGGTGAGGGTCAGGCATTTGGGAAAGATACAGCCGTGCTGGCACTCAGACCAGTCACATGGTGTGGTTGTGTTGTAGTTGAGGAAAGTTAAGCCGGTGATTTTCAGGTGAGATGTGAACAATACTGAGGAGCTTGCGCCGAGCCCTGGTGGGGCCTGCCTGGGAGATGTGCAGCCCAGTGGCCATGGTTGCAGTCCCTGTCACCAGGGCTGGCACAGTGGCTTTCTCCTTCCTCCAGAGCTTTGCTCAATGTGCTGGTTACAACAGACCTTCCCAAGCGGGTACAAATAATTGGCTAAGCGCCGTAACTCGTGGCACCTCCCAGCTGCTTCTCCCCCTGCTCCCCATTCCAATGATCTCTTTGTTAAGCCTTCTTGCCCCCAGCCCACCCTGCCATAATGATGAGTTGTGATAGTGCTGTTATTGTCTGCTTTTTGGTGACAAAATGCTTGAGAGCTCAGATATGGTGCTGGGAGTGGGGGAGCAGCATCCTCCCATGCCAACAGAGCGTCTCTGTTGGCTCTGGGCTCTCCTAAACAAAAGATCTTTAAATGCCTGTTCCTGAGCAGTGAAATGGTCTTGGAAAGGAGGCATAGACTGAGGATAGCCCAATGCTAGTGAGTACCTGAGTACCAAGTCAAGACCTTGTGTGGTTGCTTTCCCTGCCAGGGACATGTTCCCTGAAAGTCACCTCCTGAATGGTGAGGCCCCATCAGCACAGCAGAGGCCAGGAGGCACATGGTGGGCTCCACATTGGGCCTTGGGATGCAGTTTCAGCGTGGGGGGAGCTCGTCTGGCTCTCATCTCTGCTCTCACCTGTGAGGGGCCACAGAATTCAGCCCAGCTAAGAGAATCTAAGCTAAGCCTGTGCAGAAGCAGGAGGGCCGTGGCTCAGCCTTAACACAGCTCATGAATCCTTATTTAAACCCACAATATGTTCAGGTTTTTGCAGCAATTCCAAAAGCTGTCGTATCAGCTGGACAAGGGTCAGGATGCAGCCCTTTGGGGCAGACAGTGTTCAGCTTTTCAAAGAATAATCACAGCATCATTTAGGTTGGAAAAGACACCCAAGACCATCGAGTCCAACCTGTGACTGATCCCCACCTTGTGAACGAGACCAGAGCACTGAGTGCCACATCCAGTTATTCCTTGAACACCTCCAGAGATGGGGACTCCACCCCCTCCCTGGGCAGCCCATTCCATAAAGAAATTCCTCCTGATGTCCAACCTGAACCTCCCCTGGCACAGCCCAGCTTGAGGCTGTGTCCTCTTGTCCTGTCACTGGTTGCCTGAGAGAAGAGGCTGACCTGCACCTAAACCCTTATTCCATATTCCTGACCCCGTATTTCTACTCCAAATAGGCTCCAAGGTTTTTGTTTACTTGCTGACTGACTCGCAGCTCTCCCTGGACTTTGCCCTTGCAAAGGGAATGCAAAGTTATCTTGGGCTGCCTGAAGATGATAAGCTCAGCCCTCTGGCTCCTCGGCTGTGGGCAGGGCTGGGCACGGGGACGTTTTGGGGAACTGCAGAGTGTGCAGTGTCTGCAATGAAGGATGTTGGTTTATGAGTCAGGCCCTGTGCATTGCTGTGAGCGCCTGCTGTTGCAGCTGTGACCAAAGTGTGCTGTAGCTTCAGTGTGCAGCCCTTCTGTCCTTGTCACACTCGGGGGACAGTCCCTGGAGTCAGGAATGGCCTGGGGAGTGTTCCTGCAGTGGGCCTGCGGAGCTTGGTGCTGCCAGCTGGAGCTGGAAACTGCATTGTGTTTGGGGAATCTGCGGTGGGAATGCTGTCCAGAATTAAATGGTACTGTGGAGGTCATGGAAATGGCCTTGCTTGGGATGGCAGCCCCCCCAGGGAGGATAATCCCCGGCTTCTCACCGCAGTAGCCTGATGCTTCTGTGGAGAGTAACTGTGGAACAGCAGGAGTCTGGGTTGGATCCATGCCTTACCAGAAGGGATAAAGGGTGGATCCTGAAACCTGAGTGCCCAGCTGCATCAGGAGGCACCTGGGGAAGTGATGTGTGTGAGGAGAGGTGAGACATGGCACAAGTGATGGGATTTAGGTGGGGTTTCCCTTAAACCATAGGAGAGCTCCCTAGGAACTTTACCCCAACATCAATGGGGTTTTCTGAAGGAATCAGAGTAAAACGTGGTTTCTTTAAGCCCAGTATGTCTCCAAACCCTGACTTCTGCCCAGGCCTCCCACGTGGCCTGTGCTGTGGAGGCTGTGGGGACATGGCTGTGGTGTCCGAGAGCGGCATGGCCACGGTGAGATGAGTCCCATGCTCCCTTTGCATCTCCTCCATCAGTGGGATCAGCACCGCAAACTCATCGGGCCTTACTGCATTTATAGAGCAAACCAACCTTGTGCCATGTTCCCTTTCGAGTTGGGGGAGTCTTGGAGCAGGAGCCTTTCTGCTTTATTTGGAGCTTTCTAGTCCCTTGTCTCAGAAAAGCCAAAGGAAGCCAGATGTCTTGTTGCATGGGAATGTTGTGCTTCCACAGAAATCCATTCCAGAGAAGCACAGGATGCACTTAATCCCAGTAATTTCTGTGATGCTGCAAGCTGCTGCCCTTTAGGGACCAGCCAGAGATTCCCACTGTCCCCACAGGCTTCCATGCCTTTGGGCTCTCCAGAGGTGGGGTCCCTGACCAGGCCTTGGGTGCTTCTTCCTGTGGTCTGGCCCATCCCTTGGCAGCAGGGATCTAATGGGCAAGGTCTCTCCAGCTGCCTGGTTACATTTCTGGCTTTGCCTAAAATGGGAGCTGAAAACAACAAATGCTGGGAAGTATCTGTGCCTGGCTGGTGGAAAACATGGAGATGCTGTGATGGTGCCTGGTTGTTGGAGCTGCCCCAGGAGTGTTCCCCCAGTGGTGGTGGGATCAGAAGGATGTACTGAACAGCTTCTCTGCTCCAGATCTAGCCAGTGCTGCGGAGTGCCCGGGCTCTGATGCCGTGCCAGGCACTTGGCCCGGCACTGGCAGACTCTGACTCATGGCCTCCCGCAGGTGCCGGTACCTGGCTGTGCAGCTCTCCCCGGCCATCCCCGTGTTTGCAGCAGTTCTCTTCCTGTTCGCCATGGCCACGCTGCTGCGGACGAGCTTCAGCGACCCCGGGGTGATCCCAAGGGCCCTGCCCGACGAGGCAGCCTTCATTGAGATGGAGATCGGTGAGTGTGGAGCGGCCAAGCTGGCGAGGGCTGGAAAAGCCTCTCTATTTATGGCATATTTAGGCTACAGTCCCTGCAGAGCCTTTCTTCCTGGCTGGACCTCCAAAAGTGAGGATTGCCTCAATTTGCTGGCTCATTGTGCTTGGCTGAGTCTCAAAAAGGTGGCACGAAGTACCTGTGTACCTCTCTGGGAGCTATTTCACCTGCTGCTTTCTCTCCCATAGCCATGCACATACAAACTCAGTTTGCCTTTTGGAAGCAGTGCAGGAAGCTTGGTGTGGTCCCCTTGATCCCTCAGGGAGAGAGGAGGTTTGGTGGATACGGATGACAACACCCATCCCACTCTCAATATGCCCACGAAAGCTCTGGCATCCCTTTTCCTGCCTCCAAGCTGCCAGGTTGGCTCTGGCCTGCGTGAGCAGAGCTGCAGCCTCCGGCTCCGGAGCCAGTGGGCTCCGATCCCGCTGGTAGGAAAGGCAGGGAAGTGAGTTGTTGTTCTAGGCCTGTTGTGTTGTAGCAGCAGGTCCGATCTGTGCTCGGCTCTCTCTGGCAGAGGCCACCAACGGGACTGTGCCACAGGGTCAGCGCCCGCCCCCGCGCATCAAGAACTTCCAGATCAACAACCAGATCGTGAAGCTGAAGTACTGCTACACGTGTAAGATCTTCCGCCCGCCCCGTGCCTCGCACTGCAGCATCTGCGACAACTGCGTGGGTGAGTGGGGTCAGCCCTGCCCTGACCTGGCTCCTCATGGAATGCCTTGGGAGAGGGGCACACCTGCGTCCGGGCTCATGCTGGACAGCTCTGGACTGGAGGGGTGTCCAGGCTGCCTCGTCTGACGCTCAAGGAGCTTGAGGTTTGCTCAGCACCTGGAGCAAGGTGGTTCCCCTTTGCCAGGACTTTGGCAGTGTCTACTCTAACCGAGTCCAGCTGCTCCGTGTACATGTGCAGCCTGTTTCTGAGTTCCCCTGGTCTCTGGCTCTGCAGGTCTGGAGGGTTCCAGTGGAGAGTTGTGTCTTGGGTGACGGCAGCTCCTTTATCAGCACAGGGATTGTGCCATTCCCTAGGGTGTCCTGGTTGTTATCCTCCTTCTGTGTACATAATTGGCTCATGTTCAGCACTGCTGCTCCAGGCAGAAATCCCATCCTTTTGGACCCCTTTCCTTCTCTTCAGATTCCCAGCCTTTATGTGTTTATGCAGTCCCTTGACCTTTCCTGATTATTCTAGTAGGTTGGGTAAGAACTTGAGGACCTCCAGGCCTTCTTCTAACCCGTATGATGCAGCTGTTGTACCCACATGAGGGGCCAAGCTCAAACTCTCTTTTAATGTACAAAATGACTCATTATAAAATGATTTTGGACTTTCTCCCCTCCTCAAAGGAGGCCAGGATATGGCGTCCTGAGTGAGCAGAGGGTTGGACTTGGGAGTCTCTGTCAGCCTGGGGGATTTTTGAGGTGAGAGCATGGGAGTGAGGATCTGGAGGTGGGCAGGGCAGTGCTGATCTCCACCTTGGCTTCCCCAGAGCGCTTCGACCATCACTGTCCCTGGGTGGGCAACTGCGTGGGGAAGAGGAACTACCGCTACTTCTACCTCTTCATCCTCTCGCTCTCCCTCCTCACCATCTACATCTTCACCTTCAACATCGTCTACGTTGCACTGAGTGAGTCTGGCTGGAGAGCTGGATGGCTGAAGGGAGGGACTGGGGGTGTGGATGGTGGTGTGAAACCAGAGGGATGGAGTGGGAAAGGGAACTGGACTTGATGGGATGTTTCAGATTTAAAAAATCTCTCTCTGTTTGTATTGCAGAATCTCTGAAGATTGGGTTTCTGAACACGTTGAAGGAAACCCCAGGGACATATCCTTCCATGGTGCTGAGGGCTTGGCTTCTCCAAAGCTGGGGTTTCGTGGGAGCTGTGTTACGGAGTGGCTGCCTAGGCCACTCCAAGTCTCTCCAGGCATTTTCCCCCCCGATGACACAAGATGGGGAGCAGTTTTGTGGAGGAGAGTAGAACAGAAGTAGAAGCTTTTAGGAGGAGAGTAAAACAGAAAACCCTGGCTAGGAGAGGAGGAGAAGTTGGTATTCCTGGGGGTAGTAACAGGTGGGCTGAGCCCACTCTCAGGCTGTTGCCAGTCCTTGACTGTTCTCACTGTGCTGGAGGTGCTCATCTGTTTCTTTACACTGTGGTCGGTGGTGGGGTTAACTGGGTTCCACACCTTCCTGGTGGCACTGAATCAGACAACCAACGAAGACGTAAGTAGAGCCTTCCTCTGAGCCACTGCTGTTTCTCAGCGTGTCACGCCTGTGCCCAACGCAGGGATCTGGGGGCTGGGGCAGGGTGTCCCTGGAGCAGACCTGAGCTTGTGCGTGGCTGTTGCAGATTAAGGGATCCTGGACTGGCAAGAACCGCGTGCAGAATCCCTACAGCCACGGCAACATAGTGAAGAACTGCTGCGAGGTGCTCTGCGGGCCCCTGCCCCCCAGGTAAGCTCTTGAGGGGCAGCCTTGACCTTTGCCTTCTAGCAGCACTTCTGCCAGGAAAAGACATGTGATTTGGGGAGGGATGGGTCTCTGATGGCATGGCTGTGTTCTTGCAGTGTCCTGGACAGACGGGGCATCCTGCAGCAGGAGGAGAGCACAGCTCAGGAGGGGTCGTGCCCACGGGGGCCCGGAGCACAGGAGCCCTTGGCCACGCAGGGCCCTGGGCAAGCCCAAGAGGGTGGCATGAAGCAGCAGGACGGCAGCATTCCTCCTCCCAGTGCTGTGAGTGATCCCCTCAGGAGCTGCGGGGGCTCTGGGACAGTGAGAGAAAGCTGAGAATGTGACTTAGGAAGGACAAAACAACATGGCGGGGGGTTTTGCTGAGATGCTGCTGGTGAAAAGCCTGTTTGCTCCAACCCTGGAAACCACTGTGTCTTGGATTTCCTGAAAGGAGATCACAGCTGGCTGTGGTTTTGGAGATCAATCCTGCTGTGAGAAGCTGTTGCTCATGGAGCTCAGCGGGACTGGGGAGGGCTGGGAGGTTGCAGGCATCTTGTTCTGCTGCTGTGTGTGAGCTGCAGGGCTGTCCCTGGGAAGGGCCCTCACGGATGTGGGATCTCCGTCCTTGGAGAAAGATGTAACGGCCCCAAGCAGCCTGCTCTGTGTTTGAAATTAGCCCTGCTTTAAGGATGTGGTTCCAGAGGAGACCTCCACAGTGCCCTTCCCACCTAAATTATTCCATTAACTTGATGGGAAATGGCTGGGCCTGCTCCTGCTTGGGCATGAGCTGCTGCTTCTCTGGTGGACACAGTCCAGACACTTCTGCTGGAGCAGTCCAGTGCTCCAGCTCTTCCTGAAGCTGCTGTTGTGCCTGTTGGGTGACCCCTGGTTTCTCCTTTTCCCCAGCCCAGCCGAGACCGCTGCCGGTGAAGCTGGAGGCGGGAGCAGAGCAGTGGGGTCTGTGTGCTCAGGCTCTGCACTGGGGTGTGTTCCTGCAGGTCACTCTGTCCTCTCTCCCCAGGTCCCTGCAACGTCCGTGAACAACGCTGAGATGCCAGAGGAGAAGCAGCGAACGCCGGGCGAGCTCCCGGTGCCCTCCGCGGACGCTGGGCGAGTGGAGCACTAGCGGCTGCTTGGAAGGGAGAACTTTCTTGTTTTGTCTAATCAAAGCTGGAAGTGGTGGAGGAGAGGAGGAGAAGGGCTGGATGGCAGGCACCCGATTTCCCATGGCCATTTTGCTTTAGTCATTACTCACCGTGGTGCGGGCGGCGCTGGCCTTGTGTGGTGGCATGGGACAGCGAGCGTGGGTGGCACGCCCTGGTCACCACGGGGCACTGCCACCACTGGGGCAGGTCTGGCCAGGGCTGGGCCTCTGGCTCTGTGGGCTGTCCTGGATGCTCCATCCTGGCTCAGGGCTGGGGCTGTCCCTCTGCCTGGGCCTGGCTCTAATGAGGTGATGCCATTAGGGCCGGCCTGCTCCCTCCTGCTGAGGAATCCCCATGGGAAGGGGAAAGCAATCATGGCAGCAGTGTCCTCTCTCCCCTCCTCCCTCCTTCCTCTAATCCCGTCGCGTTGTTTTGTGGTTGGCGTGGCAAGGCTTGTCAGGAGACATTTTGGTGCCCAAAGGGCCCAAACAAACAGGAAGGAGTCCTGCTGGCAGCGTTTTTAAGTAGCTTTCTTCCTGTGCTCCTTTTCATGTGGTGTAGTGGGGCAGCAGCTGTGTGGGGACCCTCCTCCCCACCCTGCCCTGGGGCTCACACTGCCCCGGGGGCTCAAGGGAGGGAGAGGGCAGTCCCCCACCCTGCCCTGGCTGCAGGGCAGTTGTGTCAGGGTGGACCGAGCTGCAGGGAAGGGTTTGCCTGTGCCACTGACTCCTGGCTGGTGCTGGGGCTGCATTTACTGCTGAGTGTCCACACTGCGCCCTCCCTGAGCTGTGGCAGGGCCACGCTGCACAACCTCAGCCCTGATTCAGTGTTGTGTTATGGTGTCCCCGTGTCTGCCCTTGCCTTGCTCTGCAGTTCTGAGCCATCCTAGACTGGCTTTGGGAGCCTTGGATCTTCTGGGCTGTGCCAGCTGCCCGGGGCTGGGCTGTGTGGTGTCAGTCATCTGTGTGTCCTCAGCAGAGCAGGCGAGGCTGGGGGGAGGGTGGGAATGCTCCGTGCCGTGGCAGGGCTCCCCCCCTCCACACTCCCCGTCCTGCACTGGCAGGGCCCTCGCACCTGCGGGGTCCCTCTAGAGGCCAGTGGTGGAGGAGAGGCCGTTCCGTGCCCTGGCAGCTCCACATCCCACACCACAAGTGCTCCCGTTCCTCCCCGCAGGTGTGCGCTGGGTGCTGGCAGGTGCAGGCTGTCCTGCCTGGCCACTCCGTGTCTGTGTCCGTGATGCTCCTGCCTGGCAGTGGGAAGTTGCTGCTGCTCAGTCCCTGGCCTCATGTGCCACCCTGCTTTCAGCAGCAGCATGGAGCAGGCACAGCTGGGATCCCGCTCCCTCCAGAGCCTGGCCTGTGCCTCCCACTTCGCTCCTCGTCCCTGGCCCCTCGCAGCCTGGCCCTGGGTGGTGTGGGCTTAGCATGGCACCGGCACTGCCCCCTCTCCCGCAGTGCTGGGAGCTCCTTTCCCGGTTGAGAGGGCAGAGCTGCTGTCCTGCCTCTGGCCACAGCTGCTCCCAGCTGGAATGTGCCAGGGACGGAGCCCTGGCTTTGCTGCCAGGGCCCTACAGCCAGCCTGGTCCCATCCCATCCCCCTGGGACAGAGGTCCTGTGCTCGGCCCCACGCACCCCGTGGGAGTTGCCCCAACACGCTACTGACCAAATCTCCAATTCAGTGTGAAAAAGTGTATTTTTTTGGCTCTGCTGCTCCCTGTTCCACGTGGTGTGAGGTGCTGCCTGCCGGGACCACTGCACTGGCAGGGCCTGCCTGTGCTGGTCAGGGTCTCCAGAAGGAAGGAGGGGTTTGGTTGAGGGTTGAGTGTTCTTTATTTTTTCTTATTTTTTTTTAATTTTAAAACAATGAAGGAAACTTAATTGGTTTGAAAATGGCTGAGCTGTAGCCCCTGTGTGTCTGTGCCGCCCCAAGCCAGCTGCCTCTTCCCCCTTCCCTGTGCCTTTCCAGGCCTCTCCATCTCACATTTCCAGGGTGTCTTAGCTGCATTATTTGCATCCCGCTGTCCCCCACGGTGGGTGAGTGGGGTCTCTGTGTGCCCATGCTGAGCAGTGACAGTGTCCTGGGAAGGCTTTGGTTCCCTGCAGGCATGGTTCCCATGCCCAGCTCCCTTCCTGAGCCTCCTGGCAAACCTGGGATATGCAGCCCATGTCTGTGGTGTCTTGGTGGGGAGCACAGTGCCCTGGTGTGCCCAGAGTCCCTGCGTTGGAGCAGTGGTGTGAGGCAGCACTGTGCAAAAAGTCCTGGGGCACCCTGCTGCCACTGGTGCAGGGGCCAAGCCAGGCCCCGAGGTGCCACCGCTGGGACTCCCCTGTCCCCTGCCAGCAGCTGTCCCCTCCAGTCCAGCCCCACTGCCAGGGCCAGAGCGGGAAGCGGCAGTGCCGGCAGCCTCAGGGGGATTCTGCCATGGAGAGAGCCCCCAGCTGCCCCTCGGGACCCCCCAGCTCGGCCTCCTCCCGGCTGCCATCCAGGGTCTCTGATCCCTCGAAGCAGCCCGAGTCCCGGGGAATGTCCCCTTTGGGCTCTGAGGGTGATGGCAGGGCCTCGGAGCTGTCACCGTCCTCCGGCTCGCTGGCTGCTGGGAGAGGGGCCGTGCCATTAGTGATGCTGCTGGGGTGTGCAGCCAGCCAGCCCTCCCGCCCCCTCCCCAGGGCTCTTACTGTCGTAGTCCAGGAGGAGCTCGGCAGCTGTCAGCAGCTTGGCGCGGTGTTGGGGGTCCGTGATGTGCAGCTCATTCAGGTGGGTCTCCCGCAGCTCCTTGAAGTCCTCCAGGGTCTGGTACCCATTCAGCAGGAGGGTGGGGGTGTGTTCCTGGGTGGGGGGCATGGGCAGGGGTGAGTGGGGCTCAGGGGGCTCCCCTGGCCCCCTCCCCCTGGCCCCTGGTGCTGGCCTGTGGCTCCTGCCTCGGCATGAGTCCACGGTGGGCACTTGCCCCCACATCACCCATAAATGCCCCACATGTCCCGTCTGTGCCTCCACTGTGCTCCGTGGAGAGACCCATGTGGGTGGGAGTAGTGAAGGGGAGCAGAGAGGGGGTGGTCCCACCGCTGGCACCCTGGCCATGCGCTGGGTGCCGCTGTTCCCCCATGTGTGCCCCCTCACCTGTAGGTTGATGCGCTCCAGCAGCTCATGGAGGGTCTTGGGCTTGAGGCGCTTGCTCCGGCCAGAGCCCCGGCTCCTGCGGGCAGGGGCTGTCTCCTCAGGGATCACATCCACATAGATAAACTTGAAGGAGCCCACCCTGTTGTTGAGCAGCCCCGTCCACGTGCCCACAGGTGGCTTCTCGATGATGCCGATGATGTCCCCTTTCTGGGCCAAGGGACATGGAGTGGCGGTGGGCGCAGGCTTGGGGACAGCCAGCGCACACCCCCACCTCAGGGGTTCCCCAGCCATGCTCCCTCCCTCCCCGGGGCCGCAGCGGCCGTGGCTCACCCGCAGCTTCAATGAGTCCTTGTCGTAGGGGCTGGGGGTGAAGTCGGTGTGGACACGGGCCCGGCCGCAGAAGGGGCCGGTGTAGGCTGGGACGGTCTCCTCCAGCCGCTGGCTGACCCCAGGGTCGCCAGGGCTGGGAATGCTGCTGCCTGCAAAGAGGAGGGTGTCAGGATGTGCCTGGCTGGGGACTCGGGGTTGATGTCCTGCCAGGACTGGGCTCACCACTGGACAGCTGGCGGCTGAGGGGCGGGCGCCCGTCCTCCTCCTCCTCCAGCTCCAGGTACGACAGGGGCACCTTGTCATGGCTCCGCTCTTCCGTGCTGCTGGCTGGGGACAGGGGGCACGGGGACCCCTCCTCCTCCACCTCTCCCTGCTGGGGGAACCGGGGTCAGGCCAAGGGAGGAGGAGCTGTCCCTGCTCACCTGTCTGTGTCCCCACAGTCCCCTCTCACCTTCCCCTCGGCCAGTGCTCTCACAGCCATCCTGCCCATCTTGCGGTTCATGGTGCGGGAGATGACCGCCCGCCACTTCCTGCCCAGCTTCGTCCCGCTGCTCCGCGTGGCATCCTCGGGGCTGGCACTGCTGGGATCATCCTCACGGATCTGCCAGAGGGATGGAGAGAGAGGGCAGAACCCCCCACCCCGGGCAAGCCTCAGCAGGATCACACAGGGCTGTGAGATCCCAAATCCCACCAGTGCTGGAACCCTGGGGCTGCTCCATGACATGTGGGCCACTGGTAGAACCAAGAGTTCAGGGATACCAGCTCTGAAATGGGCTGTGCCTGGCAGGAAGGGGATCCCAGGGGAACAGGATGTGTCAAGGGGTGCTGCTGCCCCCGGAAGGCTGGGAACTCACATTCTCCTCCAGGTTGAACTCCTCGCTTGACACAGGGGAGCTGACCTTGGACTTGCCGAAGTCCTTGAAGCTGCTGGAGCGCTGTAGGGAAAGCTGGGAGCAGTGGCAGAGGTGTGAGAGGGGAGGCGGAAAGGTGTGAGGTCTTCTCCCTGCATCCCCTGTCCCCGCTCCTCTCCCTTTGGGCTGCTCTGTCCATCTCAGGGTGATGCCAGTGCTGGGAAGAGTTTTTTGGCTAGCACAGTCTTCCCTCTCTGCCCTCTTCCAGCAGCTGCCATGTTCCATGAGCTCCCCAGAACCGGGATGCAGAGCTCTGGGTGCCTATGTGGCTGCTTGGCACAGCATTCCCATGGCAGGGATGCTCTGGCGTGGACCCTGGCACTGCTGAGCTGGGAGCAGCCCAGGGCTGTGCCATGCTGCCATCCTGGCACGTGGGCCAGGACATGGGGGGACACAGGGCTTTGCAGCACTGTGGCTCCTCTCAGCACCCACAGGTGGGCAGGCAGTGCAGGCCTGGGAGCACCAGAACAGCCCTGCTGCTGCCCCCATGGTCAGCTCCACGACTGAAAGTTTCTCATGTTTTCCACCTGTGAGTGTCACCCCATAGCCCAGAGAACACCCCCAATATCTTCAGCTGGCTTGGTGCCACCTTCATGCCTAAGCCATCAAAGCAGGTTTTGGATCTCAGTCCTGGTGCACCTCTCTGTCCCTGCCCCTTCCAGTCTTCCTGGTACTCCCTGCCTGCCTCTCCTCTTCATATCCTCGGGTGCCTATCTCACATGGGAAGGGTTTCTCCATGCTGGGAGCGCCCTTGGTGCCAGCCAGCCAGCATCCTAGCACAGCCACACGGTCCTGGGTCTCCCTCATCCCTAGATGCCAGTAGGTTGGGGCCAGGTGAGCTCGGCACACTTGGGGCCCTGGGAGCACACGGAGCTCACGCCGTGGTGCTCACTCTGCCACCACCACAACCAGGGATTTCCGCTCTCGAGCAGCTCTGCCAACTCCAGCTCCTGCGGCAGCCAAGGCCCTTCCCAGCTCTGCACAGCCTGGCCCTGTGCTGTCCCCTCTTTATTCTCTTCCTCATCAACTCCACCGAGCCTCCTTGAGCACTTTGTTTTGCCATTCCTTGCAGAGGGCTGGCTCGGGGTGGGACACCCAGCTGCAGCCCCCCTTTGGCTTTGCATGGCAGGACCAGCTCCAGGTGCATCCGTGTGGAGGGGATGATGGCTTTTGCCCTGCTCCCACCTCAGTGCCCTGAACCCACCAGATCCAAGAGCACTGAACCCTTTGGGGCTTTTAACAGCTCTGCAGCCAGGAAAGCTGCTGCCCTGGGGCTGGAGGAGCCCTGGAGAGTCTGGCAGTGGGATGTGAGTCAGGGCAGCTGGGAGAGCACAGCAATAAGGGGGAAGTGAGAGTGGCTGTGGCTGGGCAAGGACAGGGGATGCCCACTGGGACCTGCCAGGCTGGATGGGCCATCCCAGTGCAGGGACGGGGACTTCACCCAGATTTCCCGCGGGAGTTTGCCAGCACGGAGGAGCTGCCATGGCAGGGTGTGTGCCTGCTGCAGGCAGGACCCTGCCACAGGCACTGCTCATGCTCTCCGTGATGACTTGCCAGTGCTGACGCCGGCCCAGCAGGGCTTGGCAAGAGCTGAAGTGCCAGCTGGTGTGAGACCTGGCAGGGGGTGAGGAGCCGGTTGTGGCCCCCACCGGTGACTTCAGCCTCCAAACGGGGTGGCACGGGGTGGCACATGGCAACGCCACGCAGGGGGCTCTTGAGAGGCCGTGGTGCTGGCAGCTGGTGCTCCTGTGGCTCCCATCTCGGAGCGGTGCTGCCGGAGGAAGCGGCTAATGCACGTGACGGAGCTGCAGCCCCGACCGCAGCACCTTGCTGCGCAAGCAGGGCTGGGAGCTGCACACCCGCCACCGCAGCCACGGCCCCCCAGGAAATGACAGGCGGCCGCCCACGCCTGGGGACAGGGGGGGCCACAGCCTTCCCCAGCAGAGCCCCACGGGTCCCACCGGCACCCCGGCTGGCACCCATGCTGATCCCGGGGGCTGTGGATCCCAGCCACCCATCCCACCAGGGTGCAAGCCAGAGTGGGAGCTGAACAAGGCCAGGACCATGCACTGACGAGGCCACAGTGGTCGGTGGCACCAGGGACGGACCGATGGCAGTGCCGCTCCCACGCTGCTCCAGCCCCCCGCGGCTCTGCCCCAGTCCCCTGGCACCAGCCCTCCTGTTCAGCATCCCACGGCAGCCCAGAGTTGGACAGCTCTGGGTGCGTCGAGACATCTGCGGTGCTGAGGGCACCTGGCTGCCACCAGCGCTCACCTTCCTGTGTCCCGGCTCCTTCTCCCCGGCGTTGGAGGGCTTGCGGCGCAGCATGGCGCTGGAGCCGGTGGCGAGGGCACAGCGTTCGGCAGCGCCGAGCACGTCCCGTCCCGCGGCACCGGCACCGAGCCGGGAGCGCACAGGAAGCTGGCGGTCACATGAGAGGCGCCTGCAGCCGTGCTCGGGGTGGCTGGCGAAGCGCGGGCTGGGGCAGGAGGAAGGAAACCCTCCACCGAGCTGTTGCCCTGCCCAGGGCCCCTGGGTGGGGACAGTGCCTGCGCCTTGATACCCCTAGGCCATGCTCCTGCCCCTCCGTGATGTGCCCATGCCCTATTTCCCCTTGGCCGTGCTGCCGCCCCTCGGTGATGCTGCCCCTTGGCCATCTGCAGATGCACAGGGTGACAGTCCCCAACCCCTCTGTTGTGCCCACCCCGGTGCCTGCTCATCCTGCTGGGACATGATAGCCAAGCCCTCCTGTGTGACACTTGGCCTGGGATGTCCCCTGTATCCGCAGGTCCTCCCGGCTTGGCATCACATCCAGGTGGGACATGCTCACGGTCACCCCGCTGCTGGCACCCGAGGGGATGTCCCCTCGGGTTGGGCTGGCTGCCCTGCACCCTCTCACTCCAAATCCTCCATCTTTTGCCCCAGAATTACAGCCTGCCCAAATCCATCTCCTCACTGTCGGCGTTGGCTTGGCTGCCCCAGAGCAGGACAGGTGGGTGTCCTGACAAGCAGGGTCACAGGAGTGGGGTTGGGGGCCAGCGAGGCAGCGCGGAGCACACTCGGCACAGCCGGCGCCAGCCCAGCTCATGTTTAATCACAAACGAGCAAATAGAAAACAACAGAAAAAAAAGGAAGTGAGCGTGGGGGAAGACCCGACCGTGGTGGGAGCGGGTCGCGGAGCCATCGGTGCGGGGTCAGACCCCCGGCCCGCTGAGCAGCACAAAGAGCAGCGAGGCGAGGGCCAGCGTGCCCGCGGAGGCGGTGCTTGTCCTGGCACTGCCCACCGGGAAGGGCTCGGTGATCTCCTGCAGCCAGTCGTACGCCTCATGCAGCCGCTGCCGCTGCAGCTCCGGCCCCACGTGCGCTCGGATCCTCTCGTTGTAGGAGTTCAGGTACCGGATCTGCAGCCAGGCACCACGGGGGCTGCGGGGGAGCTGCCCCGGATGCTGCCCCTGCCTTGGCCCTCCCCGTCCAACTGCCCCATACCCCGACCACCGGCCCCACCTGCAGAGCCCATTGGCCCATTTCATCCATGCATCCATCCTTGTGCTGTCCTCATTTACCCACTCCAACCTCATGCCGTGGCCCCAGTTTCTTGCTGCATCCACCCCCCAGCCCCCCTTGCTCTCCCTGCACCCCAGCCCCACATGCTGACCTCACATCCCTACTCTGCCCCCCACCCCAAGCACCACCCCCATACCTGCTCTGGGGACAGGAGGCTGAGGTCGATGAGGTTGCGGTCGTAGGGCACCAGGGACACCACCTCGAAGGTCAGAAAAGGCTTCTCCCCGCTCTGGTGCTGCCATAGAGGGGTGCAGTTGGGTGCCCCCAACCCTCTCAGAGCTGCCCCCACCCCTGACTCCATGCAGCCCCCCACGTTGTACCACCCCTGTCACCCCAGCCCCATTGCCCTACCTTGGTCTGTGCCTCCACCACGAGGGCGACGTCCTCAATGCGGATCCCAAACTCTCCGTCCCGGTAGTACCCAGGCTCTGGGGGCCAGGAAGGCGCCTGGTGAGCCCCCAGCCCCAGTGGCTCCCTCAGCCCACCCCAGCAGGGCCAGATGTGGCCCCTGAATGGGGCTGAGAGCTGACGCCCCCGCCCTGGTCAGGCTCTGTGCCCAGGGTTGTCCCGGGGAGCCGAGGTGCCAGTTGGGGTGCTGGGACATACCGATGGAGGTGAACATGCCGGCCTCCAGTGGCACGTTGTTGGACTGGAAGCCCACAGGCCCTGCAGGAACATGGGGTGGGTTAGGGCTCCAGGGATGGCGTGTGCTGCGGGGACACCCCAGCAAGGACAAAGGTGCCACCACGGCAAGGACTACAGGGCCAACACGACAAGGACCAGTACAAGGATGACAAGGATCGTCCCAGTAACGACCATTGGATCATCTCTGCAAGGACCATGGGACCACCCTGGCAAGGACTATGGGGACATCCCAACAAGGACCATGGTGACACCTCGGCAAGGACTATGGGGCCATCCTGATTGGATCGCCACTGATTGGATCACCCCTGTAAGGACTGTGGGACTACCTAAGCAAGAACCATGGCACCACCCTGTTAAGGACCATAGGACCACCAAGGCAAGGATCACTGGATCACCCCAGCAAGGACCATGTAGTCATCCTGGCAAGGACCATAACACCCTGCAAGTAGGGAACCCCTCCCACCCCCAAAGAGGCTCCACGGAGTGATGAGAAGCCCCCAGTGAGCTCCTTTCCTCATCTCTGACCCCACAGCTCAGCCCACGTGCCCAGCACTGGTGCTGGTGCCACCTACACTCATGGACTGAGAGGAAGTTGCCGATGCCGTGTCCGGTCCCATGGCCATAGTTGAGTCCAATGTCCCAGAGCGCCCGGCGGGCAAAGGACTCCACTGTTCTCCCTGGGGAATGAAGAGGTGAGATGGGGGTCGAGGAACATATGGGCCCCCCTCTGCCCTCCTGCTCCCTGTGCCAGGGGTCCTTCACAGCACTGGGCTGCCCGATGCCGGGTTTGGCCCCCACCTGCCGTGTTGGATGGGAAGATGAGGCGGGAGAGGTCGATGTTGCCCATCAGCACACGGGTGTAGGCTTCCTGTCGGGGCATGGTGGGCAGTGGGCATGGTGGTGCCCGGACACCCACCCTGGCATATCCAACCCTGTCCAGGACTGTGGTGCTGAGTGCCACAGGGAGTCCTGGACAGTGCAGCAGGTGCTGGGCATCACAGCAGGTGCTGGGCATTGCAGGTGGTCCTGGGCAGCACAGGGGGGTCCTGGACAACACAGGGGAGTGTTGGCTGACATAGGAGGGGCCGGTACCTTCTGGAGTGGGGTGGGCTCACCCCAATGTACTGTCCGAGTGATGTCTGTTGTCCCGTCCCTGCAAAGAGGGGACATGAATGG
This sequence comes from Atrichornis clamosus, assembly GCA_013400975.1. NCBI lineage: Eukaryota > Metazoa > Chordata > Aves > Passeriformes > Menuridae > Atrichornis > Atrichornis clamosus. The sequence goes on along the minus strand of WBMZ01000627.1, from coordinate 55,397 downwards.
GGTGATGCAGCCCCAGAGCTGGTTTTGGGGGCCCCTGGATGTGGGGCTGTGGTGGGGGGTCTCTGTTCAAAGCTACGCACAGATATTGCCCTCCGGTGTCACAGAGGTACATCTCGCTCACAGACAGTGTCCGGCTGCTCCCATTGGAGGGGCTGTGAGGGGAGGGGGATCAGCGTCCTCTCCCAGCTGCCCACTGCCCACTGCCCACCACTGCCCCAGCCATACCTGTAGTGGGCCAGCGCTGCATTGAGCCCGCTGGCCGAGATGGATTGGAAGCTGGGCCCGCGGTTGTGCTCCTGGGCCCTGGAAGGCAGCAGGGAGAGAGGGAAGGGCTGGGGGTTTCCAGCTGCCCTTTGCTGATCAGGGTGTCCTCGGGGGCAGCACTGACCGGCGAAGCGCATCGATGTGCTGAGCCCCCGAAAACTCATCCACCTTCCCCTGCGGGACCATCTTCTCCAGCCACAGCAGGTACTGGATGACGGCCACAGCGTCCCGGACCTGGGGGTGCCCGGTGGCACCAGGGAGGGGCCATCAGCACCCCACTTCCTCTGGTGTCCCCCCATTTTGCAGGGGACTGTGGGGAAGGGCATAGTCCTTACGTGGGCAGCTCGCAGCAGGTCCTGCTCATGGGCGTTTTTCACAGCCTTGGCCATCATGACGGGCGAGTAGTTCTCCTCCAGCAGCTTCTCCTGCAAGGGCGGGTGGGAGGTAGCGTGGCTACCTGTCCCCTCAGGCCCCAGGGATGGCCACAGCACGGTCACACGGGACCATCCCGAAGCCTGCACCCTTGTGCCCCCCGGCCAGGCTCGGTGCCCACCTGGGGGATGACTCCGTAGAGGCCGTAGGTGGTGTACTCGGTGCCCAGCCACACGATGACGTTGCCCTGGGCGTAGCGGCGCAGGTGGGTGCTCACCTGCCCGTACTCCTGCAGCTCCACGCACAGCGGCCCCGGGCAGGCCGAGCGCAGGGACTCCCGCGCCGCCGCCGAGAGCCGGGACTCCTCCATGAACAGGCTGGGGAGGGAGCGGGGTGGAGCGGGCACAGACGTGGGGGTCACCTGCTGCCTTTGGCCCCTCCCGAGCCTGGCCACGCTAGCGGAGAGGAGGGACCTGGGGGGCTCGGAGGGGCTGCTGGGCTGGGAACGGGAGGAACTCTCCCTCAGGCTCTGTGGAAAGGGAGTGTGCTGTGCCCTGGAGTGGGCTGGGAGCGGGGAATGGATTGGGAAAGATGTACGGCTCAGAGGGAGAGTCAGTGGGGCTGGGCATGGCAGGATGTAGTGGCTCTGGGAATGGAGGTGGTGGGGCTGAGAGGAGGGTCCCCTGGGGGCTGGCTCAGGAAAGGGGGTGGGGAGTGAGCCCTCTCCATGCCCTATGCCCACAGGGACGTGCTGCCCACCTTATGGTAGTGTTGGTCAGGAGGGTGTAGGAGTAGAAGACGGGGTTGTAGGGGATGTCATCTCCGCGGAGGTTGAAGAGCCCTGCCAGGAATGAGACCTCCGCCCCTGCGACTGCCACTGCCCTCCCACCCCCAGGGCTCAAGCCCGTGGCACCTGCCATGGCTCCACCACGGCACCGTGGGTACTTACAGGCTGTCTCCTCCAGCCCCGACAGCAGCACGGCTGTGGGGCGTCGCACGTGCTGCTCCATGCGCTGCCGTATCCCAGCCACCTTCTCCTGCCAGCTGCTCCCTGGGAGTGGGACAAGTGGTTGGCTCGGTGCAGGGACCACTGCAGCCCCGTCTTGGGGTGCTGCGGGTGAGCGCCCACCCAGCAACTGTGGGGGGCCGAGGTCGGACCTGTGAACTCTGCTGGGAGGCTGTAGATTTCACTGGAGGAGGGAAGGGGTCTCTGGTCGCCCCAGGCCTGATCCACAAGGTTGGTCTCGAGGGGCAGCAGGGTCCGGCCGGAGCCGCGCAGCACCCGGCTGTAGCTGTTCCAGGTGTCTGGGGGGTAAGCAGCCCGCAGGTGGGGGCTCCTGGTAAATCTGCACCCAGGAGCTGCCCTCCCGTGGGCAGGGTGACCCCCCAGTGTCAGACAGCCCTACCGATGGAGAAGAGGAAGGGGTCCAAACTGATGATTCCCCCCACAGGAACCGCCTGCAGGATCCACATCCCGATGGACTCAATCCAGGCTGCAGGAGAGAGCGGAATGTGATGCACCGGGTCCCAGACCACGCTGAGCCCAGAGGAGGCGGTGGCAGGGTCTGGGGGGGTTCTGGGAGCGGGGGAACTCAGCAGCCCCCCATCCTGCCCCACACTGACTTGTCCTCTGCAGCTCCCAGTTGCAGTCCAGCTCCCGCTCTGCCTGGGTCCAGTAGCGGCTGTCGGTCCACACGGCAGCCTTGTCCTGCGTCACCACGGCGGTGCCTGGGACAGGAGTAGGGGCTCAGGGGTTACCTCTTCCTCTCTCCCTGCAGCCGGCAGGGATCCCCAGGAACCCTCAGGGAGTGAGATCACGCCACGTGCATGGGTTCCCAGGAATGAGGACCAGTAGGCAGGTGCCCCCCGAGCAGGGACCCGAGGGTTTAGGGGGTGCCCTCACCTGCAGAGCCAGTGAAGCCGGTGAGCCAGCCCAGCCGGGCGTCCCGCTCGGAGATGTACTCGCTCTGGAGCCGGGATGGAGCCGTGAGAAGTGGATGTGGGCGCCGGTGGGGAGCGGGTCCCTGGGGGCGCGGGGGGCTCCTGCCTTACCATGTGGGCATCCGTGGAGGGCACGATGTAGGCGTGGACGCCGTGGGTCCACATGGTGCTCCGCAGCGCGGCCAGACGTGCCGTCGTGTTGATGGCCGTCGGTGGCAGGTACTGGTGGCACAGGGGGACGTGCTGGGACTGGGGGGGGTCCCCATGCAGGGGATCTCAGGAACAGGAAGGGGGAGCAAGGCGGGGCTCACCGGTGGGTCCGCAGAGCAGTCCCGGATGTCATTCCTGGTGGAAGGAGCCTGTGGTACTCGCCCCGCAGCACAACCTGTGGGCGCGGCGACATCCGGGAGCCTCAGGCTGCAGCCTGGAGTCCTGCTGGCCCCCTGCTCCAGCCCGGAACCATATCAGGCAGCTGTGACCCTCATCCCCAGCCCCAAGCACTAGCCAACCCAGCTTCGGGGCCTTTTGACAAAACCAGCGTTTTTAGCCCCAGGAATAGTAGGTGAAAACCAACGTCATCGCCCGGTGCAAGAGGAAGTAAGTGTCCCGGTGCCCATGGTAGTGGGATCATCACAGGGAGCATCTGCTGCCCACCATGCCCAGAAGCAGGGAGGGGCTGGCAGGAGGTAGCCTGGAGCGTCCCAGCACCGGGGCTGCCGGAGGAGCCGTCTGACAGCGGGGCTGTGCCCGGCTGGACCGTGCCTGGCTGGACCTGGCCTGTCCCCAGGGCTCCTTGGCACCGGGTGCCACCACCACTCCCTGGGCTCTCCACCACCACCAGCTGGCACCTGGCTCCTCACGTTGGGTCAAGGACACACAGCTTGGGTCCATGGGACAATGCAGGATGGGGTCATCCTCAGCTTGGGAAGCCTTGGATCTCTGCACCCTGGGGGGCTGCTCCTTACCCATCACCTGCCCCGAGCCCTCCCTGGGGTGACTGGACAGGGTGAGCCCCCTGCCACAGCCCAGCTCTTGCCCCAGGGGTGGACCCAGCCCGGCTTCACCCGGAGCTGTGTCTGGGACATCCCACTTTCTCCATGCCTGGTTCCTGGGGGTCCCAGATGTGTTGTCCCACCCCAGCGCCCAGCCTACCCCCCCAGCATACCGTGGAGCAGGAGCACCCAGGCTGCCATCCAGAGCGGGGGGCGCATGGCTGCCCTGGCCGTGCCCAGCAGGATGGGGAGCCACGGTGACAGATCCCTCCTCCTGTGCCTTTGCCCCAGGGGCAGAGGGATGTGGGATGGGAGGGACGAGGCCTCAGCAGACCCAGGGAGTGGGGAGCAGGGTTTGTTGTCCCTTTGGAAAGTGAATTCTGCTGCTAAATAAAAGCAAACAGCAAAATCAGCACAAAGTCCAAAGATCCTACAGGAGCAGATGTGGAAGAGTGCCAACTCAGCCTGGCATGGCCTGGCTGCCAGGAAGAAGTCAGGGAAAGGCTTTGCTCCCTGGGGAACCCCTGCGTTCCAGAACCATGGAGAGCTTACATAGGGTCTCGGGTGAGGCCCACATGCCCCCCACCTCAGTCAGCCCCCTGAGCCACCCTTCCTCCTCCATAGGACATGGAGCCATCCAGAGCATCACCCTGGCACAGTCCAGCATCCCCAGGCTGGGGCTGATAGACATGGGAGGCTGTGGAGCCCCATCACCAGCGCCAACCATTTCAGCCGTCAGCAGGGCACGGTGCCCATCCTCCTGCTGGACGCTCGGAGCGCCGGGGGCACCCAACCCAGTCAGTGGCTCCTGCAGCCAGCTGGGTAACGGGAACACAATGGTGCTGTATCCCCCGCCCATGGCTGGGTCTCTCATTGTTCGGTGTGGCTCTTTTTGCATTGCAGCTGCAGTAACAAGGCCGGTGATCCTGCACCAGCACGATTCTTACTCCAGGGAGGAGGCAAATAGCACCAAGCACCACGTTAGCACACATCCCATTCTCACCCCAAATTGCTGCAACCCTTTGGCAAGGGACGTGCAGCATCCAGCAGTGGGTGGGAAGGAGACGGTATCCTCTGTGGGAGCCCTGAGCTCCCCAACATCCCCAGGGAAGCCCTGAGCTCCCAGGGATGTGGGGTAGGAGGGGGAGAGGAGCAGAGGTGGCACGGTACCAGTCCTTGTGGGCTCCAGCTGGCTGTGGGTTCTCGTTCTCCCACCTGCAGACGCTACAGAGGTGGTGGTACAGGAAAACCCCAAGTGCTCTGGGGAGGGGCAGGACTTGCCGGGTCGCCTTGCCTGAGGGAGCTGGCTGGGGGTCAAACAACATCCAATATTGGCACCCAACATCCGATATGGGCACCCAACCTCTGCCATGGGTGCCCATGGGCTGCAGGAGCAGGGATGGACACACTTCTCCTGCTCTGTCCAGCCCTGGCCATGGAGCAGCACAGGGATCTGCAGGGCAGAGATGGAGTCTGGAAGGAGCGCAGAGGGATGGGGCCATGGCACATGTGGTGCCGCATCCCAGCTTTTAACTTGTGCAGTTACATGGAAAAGGGACAAGACTTGGGAGAGACAGAGCAGGATGTCTGAGCCCAGCTCAGTCCGGGGTGTGGTTTCTGCGGTGTGGGAATATGCACAGGGCCTGAAAGGGAGCACAAGGTCACCTCAGCACTGGTGGGAGTGCATGGTCCTGCTGCTGATTGGAGTAACAGGGATGATGAATCCAGAGTGCTCGGTGGGTCAGGTTGGAGATGCCAGCACAGGACACAGTGTGTCAGCATGGAGCAGCCCTACACAGACAGAGACGTGTGGAGGAAGAGGAGGGTGGTGGCTGAGCCATGCAGGTGGACACCAGCCCGTGTCCACTGCCCAGGGCCAGCAGCCACTGTTGAGGCTGCACAGGAACCTGTGCTCCATGGGAGGATCCTGCTGGGATGTGTCCTTTGTCCTGCCAGGCTCATCAACTCCACATCTCCGTGCATCTGCCTTGCTAAAACCTTGTTATGTTCGTCATAAGGAGCCTTGACCCCGAGGCCTGTCACTTTGATTGCACAGGTAATTAAGTAATCCAGTGCCTTTAATGACTCTGGTTGTGGAGAGGAAGGCTGGAAGAGGGGCAGAGCTGCTGCCACAGGCGTTGGAGATGTCCATCCCTGGCATGGACATGAACTTTCAGGAATGGATGCACACCCCCACTCGGAAGAGGTCACAGACTGGTTTGTGTTGGAAAGGACATTAGAGATCCTGTAGTTTTTACTCCCTGCCATGGCAGGGACACCTTCCACTATCCCAGGTTGCTCCAAGCCCCATCCAACCTGGCCTTGGACACTTCCTGGGATGGGGCAGCCACAGCTTTTCTGGGCAACCTGTGCCAGGGCCTCACCCCCCTCACAGGGAAGAATTTCCTCCCTATTTGTAATCCACACCAACCCTCTTTAATTTAAAACCACTTCACCTTGATCTGTTGCAATGGGCCCAGCCAAAAAGGTTGTCCCCACAGACTCACAACCCTGCCCTCCCTACGGGATTATTGCTCATTGCAGCCCCTGAAGATCTTTGAGATGTGACCCTCCCTTCCTGGCCCAGGGTCCCTGCACCCCGGCTCTCACAGGCTTGGCCTCAAGGCTGGACAAAGCCGGGTCTGTGTGGAGACCACGAACCCTCCAAGCTGCTGCCTCTTCCAGTCGCACTTCACGGCCCATTGGACAGACAGGTGTTTACCCATCCTACCCTCGCAGTGACTGTCCGGCTGTGTCACTGCGCTGACTGCCCAGCTGTGTCCCCGCAGGGACTGTCCGGCTGTGTCCCCACCCTGACCGTGTGTGTCCATGCCCCGGGGGCCTGCGCAGCAGTGTCACCACTCCACCTGCTGTGACACCGCTCCGACTGTCCAGCGGTGGCACTGGGACCCTGCTCACCACGAGGTGGCACCAGGACTGCGCCGTGGAGCCGCACCGACCCCTGTCCCCTGTCCCACTGTCCTGTCCCCGGTCCCTGATCACGCTGCAGCTCCGGCTGGTCCCATCAGAGCCGGGTGGTCCCATCGCCATCCGCTCGCTCCGGCTGAGCCCTGGCGCGCTCCGGTCACGACTGCTCTCAGGCTGCCTGTGTCGGACATCAGCCGCTGGTCGCCCTCTCAGAGGATCTCAGGAAAGGGCAATGGGGGGGTCCCCGCCAGGAGTAGGACAGGGGCGGGCGGGAGGGGGACGCCACAGCTGCTGTGATTGCTACGGCAGTTTCCCAAGGACGCGACGCGGTGCCGCGGGGACGGTCGGGCAGCGCTCTGCTGTCATCCTCTTCATTAGCGACACGGGCTAATGATGCTCTGTCCTCCCTGCCAGGGCCAGGGGCGGGAGCCGCACCCCTCACCCCACGGCTACACCCCGCTCCCAGGAGGTCCACCCGGTGAGGGGGGTCTTCACCCCCTTATTCCCACCCCTTGAGCTCCACTCTGCAATGCCATCATGCCCAGTGCCACCCCCGATGCCATCATCCTCAATGGCTCCCTCCTCCTCCTCCTCGCCCAGCACGGGGGGTGGCACGGGCCGTCCCTGGGGACCCCCAGGGCCGCGTGTCGCTCCGAGCCAGCGTCAACAGGACGAAGCTCCTTGGCCGCCGTGCGTCCGGTGGGGCCCGTCCCTCCCGCGGGAGGTTTCCTCGAAGACGAGCCGGAGGAAGGCTTTGGGGGGACATCCTCCCTTTGTGGGCTATTGTTGGCCTTCCGTCACCTGCGGAGGCCGCGGGGTGACTCAGGCCGGGGTGACGCGCCCGGCAAACAGGACGCGGGGCGGGTGTGCGGGCGCAGGAATGCGGAAGCCAGCGGTGGCACCGGGATGCTGCCGGCATCCCTGAGGATGCCCTGGCAGGCAGGGTGTGCCTAGTAATGCCTGCCCAGGGGGTGGGCTGGGGGGCTCCCGCTGCACCAGAGAGCTCAGCAGTCGAGCTGCAGGGATGGGGTTCCAGCTCCTGACCCCACTGAAGGAGCACCCCACAATTTGGGGGTGCACAGCACTGGCGGGGAGTGCTGACCCCACACTGCGCTGGCAGCGGGGGCTGCAGGAGAAGCTGGCTGGGGGATGGGACCACAGCCAACAGGGCTGGAAGAGGTTCAGGGGATGTGCCCCTGCTGTGGTATCTACAGACAAGTTCGGGGCTGTGACATGGTACCCATGCAACTGGAACAGCCCCTCCTCACATCCTTCCCGCCCATAGCCCCTCCTACAACCCCCCCATACAGCTAACTCCCCATATAGCCCCTTCTGCAGCCCCCCCATACATCCCTCTTTGCCCCCATGCCCTGTCAGGGCCACCTCTGCTCACCCTGCTGGCAGGGACTGTCCCAGGGTGCAGCTGTACTTGTCGCCTACCTTTTGGAGGGGTGATGTCACCCACCTTGTGGGGGGCTCACCCCAGCCAATGCTAGATGCCCCCAAAGCATCACTCCCCCCTCAACTGGGCACAGAGGGAAAATGCAATGAAAATATCGAGATGAGGACCAGGACGTCACTTGCTGGGTACTGGCACAGGGAAAACAGACTTGATTTGGGGAAATTAATTCAATTTCATAAAATCGTGGAATAATTGAATGGTTTGGGTTGGGAGGCACCTTGAAGCTCATCTTGTTCCAACCTTCTGCCATGGGCAGGGACACTTTCCACTATCCATAGTTGATCCAAGCCCCGTCCAACCTGGCCTTGGACACTTCCAGGGATGGGGCAGCCACAGCTTCTCTGGGAACCTGTGCCAGGGTCTTACCACACTGACAGCTGAGAATTTCTTCTGAATATCTGATCTAAATCTCCCCTTTTATTTATTTATCACCAATCAAAGCAGAGCAGGGAAATAAAAAAACCCCCAAATCTTAACCCCTTCCCCCACCTCTCCCTTCCCCCTGGGCTCAAATTCATTCCCTGTTCTACTCCCTCCTCCCTTCTGGCATGGGGGCTGTGGTCAGTTCACCACACACTGTGGACTCTGCCTGGCTGGGGGGGCAGAGCAGCAGAGCTGGAGGGGGCTGTGGGCAGGGAGAGACCAGGTTAGCCTCCTGTCCCCTTGGGTGCCAGGGGAAGGGGTGTACCAGGATGGGGGGCTTGAACCAGGTGAGGTGGAGTGTCCCAGGATCTAGGCATCAGACTGGGAGGGGGGTCCCAGGGCCAGGATGGAAGGGGACATCCTGGATCCAGGCTGTGTGGGGGTCCTGGGCCAGGTTGGCAGCAGCATTGGAGTCTGGGGGCCATTCTGGCTATGGGCTGCCAGCCTGGGTGAGGGGTCCTGGGCCAGGCTTCATACGGGGGTCCCAAAGTCAGTCGGGGCGGGGGGGTCCTGGTCCACTCTGGGCTCGGGAGTCCCAGAGGCAGTTTGGATAGGGGATCCCGGGCCAGGCAGGGCACAGAGGCCAGGGCCAGGCTGGAAGCGGGTCCCAGATCGGGCCTGGGTGGGGGGTCCCCAACAAGCTGTGGTGGTCTCAGAACTCTGGGGACGGGATGAAGAGGCTCTGGGTGGGGGATTCCCGGGAGGATGTGCCGGGAGGGGATCAGGCGGCGAACCCGGAGCAGGGGGGAAGCCTGAGGGGGTGTCCCGGCGGCGGGGCGGGGCGGGGCAGGGGGCGGACACCTCCCCCCCACCCCGGGGGCCCGAGGCCAGATGACGGGCGGCGGCGGGGCCGGGCCGGGCTCTCACCGCCTACAAATGCAACTCCCCCGGCGGTCACCCCCGTCACCCCCCGCCGCCCCCTGCCATGGCCGCGCCGCGCCGGCTCCTGGCCCCGCTCCTGCTGCTGCTGCTGCTGCTTGGGCTCGTCCTGGCCGCCCCCGGTGAGAGCGGGGCCGGCAGCGGGGGATGAACTGAGGGAGGAAGGAGGGAGGGGACCGTGGGGACCGCGCCGGGGCGGCCGTGGGCTGGGGGGTCCGCGGGGACTGGGACCCTCGCCCGTGCCGCCGGGATCCACTGCCGCCGGGCTGGGGAAGGACAAAGCGCTTTCTGTGGAGCCGAAAATCCCTCGGTCCCCGTGCAGAGCGGGAGAGGGAGCGTCCGGAGATGCGGTGACAGTCCTGGGCATCACCGGGTCCCGTGGTGGGACCCACGCGGGGCTCGGCCCCAGCTGCCAACCGGCCCCGCGGGGGTGTGGGACTGGCGGTGCTGGCACCGGAGCTGAGACCAAAGCATCCCAGCTGGGCGCCCCGGGAGAGCAGGACCAGTGCTGGGGCTGGAGCATCCCCGCCAGGCACCCAGGGTAGCAGGACCAGTGCTCAGACTGGTCCTGGGGCCAGAGCAACCCGACCGGGCGCTCCAGGGCCTCGAGGGAATGGGACTACTCCTGGCACCGCAGAACCACCACCAGTCACAGCGGGGATGTGGGGGAGCGGTCTCGGCTGAAGGGCCGAGGGTTTCAGTGGCGCCGGCACAGAGAAGAGGGTGGCCGCAGGGAGGGCTGGAGCCGAAGGCAGAGACTGGGCAGCCCCATGCCCCATGGTGAGGCCGGTGGCCGTGGCCACACGAGGTGGCCATGCTTGGCACAGGTGACCGGGCAGCCCCGACACAGGAAGCACTCGGCAGCGATGGCTCCTGTTGGGGACAATCCAGGAAACCGGCCGGCCCCGGGCCAGGCAGCCCCATGGCACTATTGTCCCTGTCCCGCTTGGGAGGCCACCTGGCTAACGCTGTTCCTGATGTCCTCAGGGCCACTGGGGCAGGCGCCGGACGGGAAGGATGTGAAGGACGGCCTTGCCCGAAGGCTGGTGCGGCCGCGGGGTGCACGGCGTGGGACCGGGCAGCGGCCAGGGGGCTGGCGGAGGTACCGGCGGCCCCGGCCCCGGCTCTCCCACAAGGGCCCCATGCCCTTCTGAGCCAGGTGAGATGCAGCAGGGCACGGGGGACACGGGGACACGTGTGATGGTGCCGGGAGGGAACTCACATGTACCTGGGCTTGCTCTCGTTGCAGTGCTGCCACCAGCCTTCCATGGACACGGCTTCCATCGCCCACGCTGTGTCCTCACCTGCTCTGCTAGTCCTCCGGCCCTGAGCATGGGGTCCCACATGTAACCCTCGGGTGGCATCACCTCCTCCCTGTGGTTGCCCCTGGCGGCCCCGTGGATGCCTCCTGCCTCCCTCACCGCCTCCCAGGGCCAGCTGGGAGGGGTTGCCCGCAGAGGGGCCAGGGTTGCCAGGGTTGCCGTGATGCCCTGTCCCGCTGGGCGCAGGGCTGCCCTGGGCATCAGCTCGCCGGGACTGTGGGCTTTGCGCAAAGCACTTTGTCAAGTGGAGCAGCTTCTCCTCAGGGGTCTGCGAACTCCCTCGGGTCCTGCCCCAGCCCTGTCTTGTCACCCCCCTGCCAGGCGTGAGTACACAGCTTGTCCCTGGTCTATTTATTCCCATGGTGCTCATTCCACACCCTGGGTGAGCTGCCCTCCCTAGTGAGTGTGGGGGCCCTTTCCCCTGGCAGATCCACCTCCTGGGGTCCCCCGAGGTGTGGGGTGCCCACCCAGGACACAGTGTGGGCTCTGGGCCCCTCTGCTTCATGCTATGGGACAGCAGGAGCAGGGGGCACTGGGGTCTTTGTCAAGAACTGCCATACACCAAAGGAGGGGCCCTGGCTCTGAGCTGGGCCCTGTTGATCATCTCTCGTGTCTGTAAAGATTTATTCCATGTAAATACATCTCTATAATAAAGAGTTATGATGATTAGCTCAGTAAATGCTGATTTCTGGAAGAGCAGGTAGGGGTTACTCTCCTGCTGCTGGCAAGGTATCCCAGGCCCCTCTGCTCCCTCCTGGTCCTGTCTGTTGGTACTGTGGATCATGGCTGGGACCATGGCAGCCCCTTCCCCAGCTTGCTGCTGTCTGAGAAGGTGCTCAGCAAGGAGTGAAGCCAGCTGTTGAGGCTGTGGAGATGGGGAGGAGGGTGGGAAAACACAGCTCGGAGAGGCTGGGAGATGGAGGAGGGGACACTGGATGGTGGTCCCAGCTGGGCAGTGAGGGGAGAGGGGCTGGGGATCCTTGGGCTGCAGAACAAAGATCCTGACTGCAAGTGCTGAGGGTCCTGCCTTTAGCCCCTTCTGGGGTTTATTTTTGGAGGAGGGTTTGGGCCTGACCTGGCCCTGGTGGGAGGAGGATGAGGCCAGTGGGACGTAGAGGGACCCAGGGGGGCTGCTGGAGACATCTCTGCCACTGCCCAGCACCTTGCTGGGGTTCTCCAGCCCTAGTGAAGGACAGGCAGTCACTCCAGCGCTGCTGGGCAGTGGCGCAGTCCTGGACACGACTCTGGTTCCATCTGACTCCACTGCTGTTGGACAGTCCCAGCTGCTGCTGGATCCTCCCTTTTCTCTAGCCTGACCCCACCAGCCCTGGGCAGCTACCCCACAGCCCCACACACAGGGGCAGCTTGTCATCCCATCCCAGGCATCCCTGTCCGTAGTGGTCCAGTCCCTGCTATCCCTGTCCCTACTGCCGCCATCCCTGGTATCCCTGGCATTCCTTTTCCCCGTGTCCTCATCCTTGTTGCTTCTATCCCTGTGTCTTCAACCTGGCATCCCTCATCTTGGTGTCCCCACCCCACGGGGTTGGGGTGGGCAGGACTCATGTGGGGGGGCAGTGGGTCAGTGCTCAGGGGACTGAGGGTCCCTGTAGGACCCCGCAGGTGGGGAGGAGGGGCTGAGCCCTGCAAAGGGATGGGACCCCGTGGGACTGGACACTCCCAGCCGTGCCCGGGACCCCTGAGTGAGGCGGGGCCTCCAAATCCCTCCCTGTTTGCAGGGGGCTGCCCACAAGGGACGTCCCGGTCGCGCGGCTGTGGGCAGGGGCCGGGCGGGGGTCGGCAGTGCCGGCGGGGAGGGGGTTAAGGGGCTGCGGAGGAGCGGAAGGGCTGCAGCTGCGGGCTGGGAGCGGGAGCTGGGGAAGCGCCGCGACCCAGCTGGCCTCCATTAGCTCATCCGCTGGGACCGGGAGGGATGTGCTGCCCGGCCACGCGCCAACGCGCTCCCGCCACGCCGCCACCCACGCCCGCCGCACGGCCCGCGAGCCGCTGCCGCCCCGCGCCACCACTGCCCGCTGCCCCGAGAGCCCCTGGGAGCCACCGCTACCGCACCCTACTGCACAGCCGCCCCGTGAGCCGCCACCGCCCCATTTCAGTGCTGCTGGCCGCCACGAGCCATTGCCGCGCTGCTTCGCCACCACCAGCCACACTCTGAGCCCCCAGGAGGCACTGCTGGTGCTCCCATGGTGGCCTGCGTGGGTGGGCAAGGGTTGCCCACTCACTGCCCAGTCCTATCCTGGCCCTCATGCCCAGTTTTCCAGCCCCAGCAGCCTCTCAGTGCTGGTGTTGACACCAGAGCTGGAGTGGGGCAGGACGTGGTGCCCTGGCCACAGCCCCCCCATCTGACCCCAGCTCCAGCTCTGGGATGCTGGGGGGTTATCATTGCTCCACTGCCAGCCTATGGTGCTGCTTCTACTGGTTTGAACTGGGAGGGCTCTTCCCCTGCACCTCACATCACTCCTCAGTGCCTGTGGTTTGCCTCCCCAACTGCAGCAGCTGGCACCTTGCCCAAGAGCTCTGGTGGGGTCCGTGCCTGGGCACGAGCAAGACAGGACTGGGGGCGGGGGGCAGCAGACCCCCGGACTGACTGCTGGGGCCATGCCAGGCAAGGCATCACCCAGCCCCAAGCACTTGGGCTGCAGCCAGGGGCTGCACAGCTGAGCCCTGACCCCAGTCCTCCTGCACCAGCCTGGAAGGAGGAGGCCAGGGAGGACCCCCCCGGTTGGGCTGTGGCCAGCCTGGAAGGAGGAAAAGGCTTCTAAGCCAGGAGACCTAAGGAATCTCTGGCTCTTCCTGGCCTGGCCTGCTGCCCGCAGGCAGGTGGGAGCTGCCGAGCTTGGCTGTGCTCCCCATGCCCCGTGTGCCCCAGCAGTGCTGAAGCCCCTGTAACCACAACAGGGAGCCAGGGCAGAGTGGGCAGTGGGCACAGGGGTACTGCTGGGGACAGGGGCACATGCGGAGGGACAGACGGCAGCCCTGTCCCTGGGTGTGCAACCAGGGGCCTGTCCTGCCCAGACAAGGATGGCATCTGCCAGGTTCACTGAGCAGGGAAACAAGGATGCCAGGGGCACTGGGAAAGGTGCTGAGCAGAGGCAGGAGCCCTGTGGTCCTTGGGGACCTCTGGCTGCCCCTGGAAGGGCCAGGGAGAGCTCGCTGCCCACCCGGGACTGGTGATGGATGTTCAGTGTGGCTGTGGAACACCACCAGCTACTCCAGCTACACCATCTGGGCATGACCAGTGCCCCTCAGTGCCCATGTTCCTGGTGGGCTGCTGCATGCGTGAGGCCCCCAGAACTGCACCCTAACGATGTCCAAGCTCCCCTCCAAGGATCCCTGTGCCCTCCCAAGGAGGAGGATGCACAGGCCCAGGCTCTGTTCCATCCCCAGAGAACACCAGGCCTTTGCTCTCGCTCCGGCATTTCCGCCGGCAGTGGCAGGAATGTGGTGGCCGCGGGAACAATGCCGGCACCTTGCGCTGGTCCCCTCCGTGACAGTGCGGGAGCAGCTGCCCAGGCACGGCCCTCCTCCCAAGGAGCTGGCAGGAAGCAGATGGAGATGACACCGGCCGCCATTTCCTGCGGCAGGACGCGCGGGCTTTCTCCACCACTGCTCCCCTTGCTGGCCCAGCAGGGCCTTGGGGACCACAGGCGTCGCTGCTCAGGGCTGCCAGAGCCGTGTGCCCCACACGGGCACCAGCGCCCTGCTGTGCCCAGTGCCCTGGCTGGACCCCGTGCCAACTCCATCCAGGTGTGGTACGTGCCAGGCACTGCCAGAGAAGCCACCGGCACTGGGCTGAGTGTTGTCAGCACATCAGGGGTGCACCCAGCTGAACCAGCAGGAACAGTAGCATGGGACCCTCTGCCCCTGTCCCCAGCTGTGCCCAGCACACTGCCTAGGTGATAGCGGGAGAGCCCCGCCCTTGGCTGCCCCCAGAGGGAGCCTGGAACCCCGGGCAGAGCTACGGGAGGGAAGGCAGGCGTGCCTGGCACAGCCCCTAGGCCTTGCACAACAGAGGTTTATTTGGAACGAAGTTTCCCAATAAATTATGTAATTTAAAATTTTTAAGGAAAACGCAGAAGGGAGTGGCAGCTCACCCAGTGCACGGAGACCACAGGGCCACACGACACCCTGGGCTGAGCCCAGGCACCGGCAGAGGCTCTGTGACCACAGTGCCCTCCACTCGGCTCTGGCCTCCCTCAGCTGAGGCCCTGCGGCCCCACAGGCCTCTTAGTGTTTCAGTGGGACAGGCCACTCCTGTACTCTCAAGTCACCAGTCCCAGGAGTGTTGCTTCCCCAGCTGTGTGTGACTCTTGCACTGTACCCCACAGTGCAGCTCCCCCAGACGCTCTTCTGGCCCCGGAGGTGCACTTCTGGCTCCTTTCATCCCCCTAAGCCTGTACCCTCTGCTAGCACCCCGGGGAAGAGGGAATGGACCCCATCCAAAGGCACGTGGTCACCCAGCCTGTGCTACCTCGATACTGCGAGCTGGGCTGGAGGGACAGGGGTCCCATCCTGCTCAAGATGCACAGGACAGCTCAGGAGAAGCAGAGGAACCTCATGGCCCTGCCTGACCTTGGTCACTCCGAGCCACCTGCCATTTTGTGTCCCCAAGGGAAGAAGGGAAGCTGCAGTGGGGAAGGGAGAATGAGGGCAGAATAGGGGGTGCAGGGACAGACCTGTGTGCCAGGGCCCTGTGTCCTGCGAGGGATGGGAGAGGGGAAGGCCCTGCCGAAGGGGAGAGGCCGAATGTCCAAACAACCTTCCTGGGTCAGCACAGTCCACAGCAGCTGGGGTAGTGTACACACCAGTACACACCAGCACATACCTGGCACCCGAGGGACACAGTGTGCCACGGCCTCCGAGAGCACCAGCCATCCCCACCCTTCTCCACAGCAGCTCTGGGGAGATGGGGGTGACACGGAGAGAAGCGTGACTTGGGGAACTGGTGACAGTGCCACAGGACAATGGGTGCTGGCACAGTGCTCGGGTACCGACAGATCCACCGGGCTCCTGCAGAGAAGCCGGAGGCTCCAGTGGTGGATGGCAGTGCAATGAGCGTGCAGTCCTCTGCAGCGTGGGGTATGGCGTGGAACGGAGGGGGCACATGTCCCTTCCACCTGTAAACACAGCACTTGGAGAGCTTCAAGCCTTTACCCCTCGGAGCTGTGAGAGGCCCGGCTGGAGCACGGGCCCTGGCTTTGGCACACGGCAGGAGTCATTCCTCATCCCCGGAGAGCAGGAAGCTGTAGAGGAAGTTGATGGCACGCTGGCGGTCCTGCTGGGTCTGCTTGGCCATTAGGTTGGGCGGAGGGCGCAGGAGGAGGCTGGAGAACAGGGCGGCTATGGAGGCAGGCAAAATCAGTCACTGGTGAGGAATGAAGACCTTGGAAGGTGCAGGAAGGGGCTGCGATGGCGCAAGGGCTGCAGAGGAACAACACTCACCGATCATGGTGGCACTGACGTTGTTGTCCTCCGAGTACCTGAGGAGCTCCCGGAGGAAGGATATTAGGTACCGAAACACGTTGCGGTGGCAGCCCGGCAGCTGAAGGATCACCTGCAAGGAAATGGTGTCAGGAAGCTCTCCCAGCTCCCACTGCTGCAGCCTGGGCACATAAGGCACTACAGGCTCCAGAGCAATGATCCCCAGCTGCAGCCCAGTGCTGACGGCACTCGTGGGCTGTGGCTCCTGGTGCTTCTAGAAAAACTGTGTCACTAGGAAAAAGCCCACTGCTCTGGGGCTGCTTCCTGCTTGTTTTCAGTTGGATCCTAGTTCTCACTGCCCCAAAACTTCCCTCTCTGCCCAAGGACATGCTTGGCCTGGTCTGCTCCCCCACCAGCTGTTAAAGAGCCACTAACAGTCCTCCCGCCAGGGAAGGACAGGAATTGTAGCTCTGAGCAGGTGCTCAAGCCCTTGGGACCAGGGGTGGCTTGTCCCCTCCCTTGGGCTGCTGTTCCCCACGTGCTCAGGGTGACACTTGGGGTCTCTTAGGAAGAGCTGTCTGTTCCCAGAGCCACTGCCAGCCCCAGGGTAGGGACCAGGACCCAGGCAGGCCCAGGGCCACGGCAGAGCCCAGGGCAGCAGGAGGCAGCCACGCACCTGTCGGCACAGCCGGCTGCTGTGGGACACATCCAGGCACCGCTGGTACAGCTCATAACAGATCACAGGCTCTGGCAGAGCCTCCAGGAAGATGAGGAGAGCTTCAGCCACAGAGTGATTACTGCCCGCTGGGCCGCTGGGAATCAAGGATCCTGCTGAACAGAGAGATCCCCTCCCTCCCCACACGTTCCCTGCCTCTCCTCTCTGCTTCCTCCTTGGAGGGTATGCAAGTTCCCTGCCTGTCTAACCATTTCTCCACTGTCCCCCATCCATGAAAAACATGCTTCATCTACCCTGCATTGCATTTCCCACTCTGGCTGCACAGAAACCCCCTGCTCCATTAGCCTCTTCTCCAGACCATGCTCCCCAGTATCCAAGCTCCGGCGTTTGGCACAGCCCTGCAGAAACTTCCAGAGCCCCTTGGCTGCTTTGGCCAGCACAGACGCGGCTTTCAGAAAGGTTGCTGGGGGACCAAGGGAAGCCCACCCCTGCCAGGAATCCTGTCAGGTAAAGGTGACAGACAAGCTTTCCCGAGAGCAAGATCTCCCAGCAGAGATGAGATCCATCAGAGAAGGATACGGATTGTCTCAGGAATGCTGGTGTCCAGGCAGTCAATGATCTGCTCCAACTCTTCTTGCATGCCTGGAGTCTGGAACAGGTCCTCCTGTCAAAAACAGCACAGGGATGGACAAAGTCACCTTCCCCACAGAGGCTGAGGCACACGGTGACTGCAGGGTGAACCCTGGGACACCCAGCCAGTGCCTTGAGCACAGGGAAAAGCCATGCCCTGTAAACACCAAATTGGAGCTGATCTCCAGGTGCTTGTGAGGAACCGGGTCACCAGGAGAGCTCCAGCATGGCAAAGGCCCTCTCCCTCTCCCTCCCTCTCACCTGGTGGCAGGCATGCTTGAACAGGTGGTCCACCAAGAGCCAGATCTCCTTTGGCACCTGCAGCGGCACCTCACCTGCCTCCTCACTGTCCAGGGAGCCCATCTGCAGGATGGATTTCTCCTGGGGACAAACGGCACACAAGGGCTCAGGGAAACCTCAGTCCTTCTGTCTCAGGCCCTTAGTCTCTGGCAGGGAGAGCCAGGAGAGGGAAGCAGCAGGACCCCGGAGCGCTCTGGCCCTGACACTTGCACAGCACCAGCCATCGCTCCACGGCTCCTGGCTCTGTTCCCTCCTGCTGCCCCATGGAACAACCTGCCCAGTCTCCCCAACAGCCCCAGCCCCCCCAGCCCCACAGGAGGGGGCTCTGGCTGCCCAGGGTGCCCCGGCCCCATCCCAGCTCCCACCCTGCAGCCAGCAGAGGCTGAGACCCAGCAAGTCCTTGTGCTGCGGGAGCTCCCACGCTGGGGAGCCCAGCCCCTGCACCCACTCATCCCACGTCTTCCCTGACTCCAGAGTGCTCCAGCCATGGCTGCCCTTGGGGCTCTGGAACTGTCCCCATTTCTGGAGTTCCTTCCCTGACTTTCCCAAGGAGAGGTCTCACAGAGTACACACCACAACTGTCACAGTTCCCGCTTACTCATGTGGAGCAGCTGATGAGCTCCACGGCTCAGATGTCTCCATCACTCCGAGCTTTAACGGGATCCATGTTCTCAGCTTGATTTTACTCTCACTTCATGATCACTCACATTCCTGTGAGCTCCAAGGAGGAAGCCATGCCCAGCACTCCCAAAGCACCCAGGAACCAGCACAAGCAGGAACACAACCCCGCCACCAGCAGCGGAGCCCACAAGCCACACACAAAGCACCTCACTCCAGCTGGTAGCTGAGGTGACAACGGCCATGTCCCTGCAGCACACACAGTCATTGACAGCAGCCAGGGGCAGCTTCCCTGCTGCACCCAGAGACCTACTGGGTCGGCACAGGCAGTAACCCCACTTGCCACACGGCACAGCACGGCTCTGCCAGGTCTGACCCAGCCGGCAGATGGGGGCATGGCTGCCTCCCTCAGCCACGTGCACTGGGAAGGTTGGGAAGCAGCATGTCTGGCAAGAGCATTACAGAATTCCTCTGAAGAGGGGAAAGGGGAGAGCTGTGGATGATCTCCCAGGGCTGTGGACTCTCTTCCAGGGCTGAGGCTCTTCTACAGAAATCACCTGTGCCAGGGCATTGCCGACGCCAAGCGTCAGAGTAGCCCTCGGCAGGACTGGGAGAGCTGCGGAGACCCCCATCTATGAGATCCCAGGTACTCAGAGAAGAGAAGGCGGCTCGAGGCAACTCAGGGCAGAGGAGAAGGAAGCGGGGAAGGAGGAGGGAGGGGGAGAAGGAGGCGGGTGCGAGTTGGCCAGGCCCCGAGCGCCCTCTCCTGCCACATGCGAGGAAGGGAGGCACGGCCATGTCCTTCCCACGGGAAGATGCTCCCAGAAGGCAGGCACCAAATTCCTCCCTTCTCCTCTGCCAGGAGGGAGTGTGGGATCTTCATCTGGTTTAACACTCGAGTTCAATCCCCTCTTAGAGAGGGACCATCTCTTCTCTCTTCTGTTTTACTCTATCACTAATCTGACAGCTTGGAGAGGAACAACTCCCTCAGCTTGGGAAGCCGGTGCAGAACCAGCTCAAACAAGTTACAAATGTCAGAGCCAGCATAGGGAGAGCAGGAACACCCCCAGCATCTCCCACTTGCTCTTCCAAGGACACGTTTCCCTTGCTTGGCTCCAGCACAGAGCACAGATGCCAAGGGAAGCAGTGATCCCACTCAGGCATTGTGGCCATTGGAGTCAGCAGCCACAGCTCCACTGCTCAAGGAGGCACAAGACCAGAGTTTCCTACTCCAGCCCTCTCCCCGCAGGTCTGAGAGGGTGCTGGGGTGAACCCCACCTTACACGCATGGTCAGAGCTATCTCTGGCATGTCAAAGGCTGCCAGTCTTTTCTGGGAATATCCAGCATTGCTGTCAGGATCAAGAGAGTAATTTTTTTCCCCCAAGGCAAATTTGGTGAGCTTCAACATCTCAGTTGGGCTTGGCTCCGGGGTTACTGTGTTCTCATCCAGCCCACAGCTGTGCTAAGAAGCTTTGTCGACAGCCACGACCCCTCTGTGATCCCCTCCCCTTCCCTCTATCACAGAAAACAAGGGAAAAGCTCTCATTCTTTACAAACACACCACTGAGAAGCAGACTGCCACACAGCAATTGCTTGTGTTACCTTTTCTAAGAAGCTGTCTTCTTCCTGAGAGCAGTAAGAAAGAGAGGAGAGGAAAAAGTGTGGTTAAGAGGGAGAAAGCACTCGGATTAACTCTTCTGACAGCAGAAGCCTAATTTGCATTACAAGAACCCAGTGAACACCAGGTCCTTCACACATTTTGCTGACATGGCCAAAGTTAAACCTGTGGCGAAAGATTTGCCTGCCAATTAGCAACAATCCTGCTCACATGATGCACAACCTCATCAGGATTTCTGGAAACCCCTCCAAGGGGCTTGGACTGGGCTGTTCACTGGCCAACAGCTGGGCCATGGGCAGGTGAGATGTGTCTGCCAGGAAGAAGTTCACTAGTCAGAATCACTGTCGGTCTATTATTTCAGCCATCCTTCCTTGTGACCAGGCCGGAGTTAAAACGTTCCCTGGGCTAAATCTGCATTTCTGAGCATGTGGCAGCTGTGGAGCTCACAGGGCCCCTAAGCAGCTTTGGGTACGGTCAGGGAAATGAGGGTTTGTGCTCAAACCTGGCTGCTGCTGCTGCAGCCTAAGAGCATTAGCACAGTGCGGGGAGGAGCGTGCCAAGCCCCCCGGCAGCACAGCCTCAGCATCCCCAAACAGCCATCCTTGCACCAGCCAGGGCCGGCTGGACACTGCTCACAGAGTTTGCAGGAGGGAACGGAAGAAGGTTGTCCATGCTGAGTCTTGGCAAATCAACCTTTCAGGGTGGAACAGGCCCACCACATTCCCAGGCAGAGCTGGGAGCAGCTGCAGCTCCCGTGGCACAGGGATATGTGGAGGGAGGAGCATCTCGGGGTCCCCTGTGGCCTCTGCAGTGCCCACTTCCTCTGGAGGCTCCCAAGTTCTCACAGAGCCACAACAGACTGGCCTCTTCCTGGGAACAGCTTGCTCTGAACAGGAGCTGGCACAGGTTCCTCTCCTGAGGCACAGGGGGAGGGATACAGTCACAGGTTTGGGAGGGCAGACAGCCACCTGCACGGGAGAGGCTCAGTTTGTACCGGGTGAGTCATCTCCAGCCTCACCCCCCCAGCCTGAGCCTGGCTGCTCACCTCTCCACAGAATCAAGGAATGGTCTGGGTTGGGAGGGACCTTAAAGCCCATCTCCCATGGGCAGGGACACCTTCCACTATCCCAGGTTGCTCCAAGCCCTGTCGAGCCTGGCCTTGGACACTTCCAGGGATGAGGCAGTCACAGCTTCTCTGGGAAACCTGTGCCAGGAACTCACCACTCTCACAGGGAACAATTTCTCCCGAATGTTGAGCCTTCAGCATGATCCGCTCCACAAGACCCACCCGTTCCTGAAGAGGCTCTTTTTAAAGAGGCTCTTTTAAAACCCACAGTAGGATCCCAAGAAAAAACAGGATGACACATTAATACTGAAATCCAAAAAGAGAGGTGCTCAAGTGTCAGCAGCAGTGTCAGTGCCTCCTGCCTGGGAGAACCAGGAGAGCCATTCCCAGACAAGCTCCCACCTACAACTGTGCCACCCCAAATCCACTTTCCTCAGCCCCTTACTGACCTGATCTCCAGACCCCTCTCCACTGGAAATCACAGACACAGTCCAGCCAGGCTGAGGAAAACACTGGATGCTGTGAAGGACAAGCCCTAACACCATGCAAGTGCAAGAGGTTCTTAAGGCACAGACACTGCCAGCCTCACACAGCCTGAGCAGCACCGAAATACAGGGAACTGCACCCAAATGCTCCTGGCTGCAGGGCAGGCAGCACCTGCACCACTGCCCGGGGCTGGAAGTGCTCAGCTTGGCCTGGCTCCAAGGATTTCTCAGCTCACAGGTTCAATCAGAAACAAAAGATCTAAATAATCCCCAGGTCTGTGTGGACAGCTGTGTCCCTGCTGCAGACACTGGGGCAGGTGCTCTGTGCTGGTCGTTTTGCTTCCTGTATTTCTAGATGTTTCACTGAATAACAGGAGAAAGTAATCTAGAGGTAATGGAAGAAGAAGCCTCAAAATACACTTTACAAATGTAACAGTGTGTTCCTGTGAGGGCAGAGCCAACAGTCTGGGCCCACGTTCCTCTCTATTAAGCAAGAAGTCGATGCTCAGCAGGAGAAAAAAGGTGGAAAAGCTACCAAGGCCAGTGAAATGTTCCAGATCCACTTCTAGAACAAGACTGACTTTCAACCAAATCCTGAGAAGTCTGAGGAGCCTGAAGTCTGCATTAGCTGCTTGACCTGGGGAGGCAAATGCTGTATCTTGCCACCTGGATTCTGCTTAGCCTGATTGTGTGTTACAAAGTCAAAATTCTGATATAAAACTGACTTTTCTGTATATTGAACTTGTGGCAAAAGTAGATACCTACAATGAAAGATGGGAACTGGAAGAGGTAGCATGGGACAACTACTCAAGGGAAGAGAAAATGTGGAAGCAATGGGAGTGGAAGCTGGCAAATCTACAGAAGTAGAAAAGCGGCAGCTTACTGGACAAAAAAACCCTTATGTAAGGGTGAGACTGCGAGATAGCGGAGGAAAAATATCACATGGCAGAGAGACTCCAACAATGGGGCTATCAGGTGGACAGAAAGAAATGACTCTCCTGGCTGAACAAGAATGGGAAAATGGACTGGAACTAGGGAGCTGCTGCACCTCACTGGAGTATGGCCAGGTAAGGTCATCAGGAAAGATGAATGAAATCAGCCTGGAAATCAGAACGGCATTCCCAAAATGGGGCTTAATTCCAGAAATGGCCATAAGAGATATCCAAAGGATAAGAGGTGACTAGGGCACAATTGCACCTCCTCATATGTACACAACAGGCTTCGGGAGGAGGAATATTGATGCTGGGGGCTGGCAAAGGTTGGGGTAGGAACAGTTCTCTGCACCACAGAGAGATCTCTCACTAATGAGTTATCTCTCACACGAGGCGTTATCTCTCACTGTGGCTGGTGTGGGAGGAACTGGCCAGAGAGGCTGTGACACTGCCCATCTGCTGAGCTGTGCCTATCAGCACACCACACCCACACCACAGTCTTTCCTTCAGTCTTCCTGCTTCTGCTTTCCTTCAGTTCCCTGAGCAGTGGGAATGCATCCAGAAAGAAAAGGCTCCTGAGGCACTCGTCATGGCACAAAAAGCTCTGGTACCTTGGAGGAGAGGACCTCAATCACATCTCTTATACAGCAGTGCCACCCAGCTGAGCCTGCCAGCACCAGTAACACCAACATGAGGTGCTGGGATCACTTTTTTGTCCCATCAAATAATATTTAGAACCTTCTCAGAAATAAAGGATAAAGTACAGGCTGTCAAAAGCCACTGGTTGTGGTGGAAGGAAAGAATAAAAGAGCACTTTGAACTCTGTGGAGTCACTCAGCTCAGAGTCAGCACAGTTGAGTTGAGCTCCAGGCACTACTCCTGCTTTTGGGAAATCAAAAGGGAATCAGGCCTCTCCAAGGTTAAGAGAGCTGCTCCAGAACTCACCAGGTCTATGAGTTTGGTGACTGGAACTTCTCGGATCGGTCGCTTCATTCGGCACAAGGCCTCGAGGGAGGTGCCAAAGCAGCTGGGCAGGTAGGTCCCACTGATGGTCAGGAAATAGTCCTTCCCTCGGTCCAAGTGCAGGACAAGAATATCCTCAATTTTATCCTCACCAGAGTTCAGGAGGGTGACTGAGTCCTTGCTGACGTACACGTCCAGGGAGATTTCTGTGCTCTCATCTGCAACACACAGGAGCTCTCAAGAACACATGGACACTCTCCAAAAGGGATGACAAGCACAAACAAACAATGGTAGGGACAAAGGCCACAACAGAAAAGACAAACAGGCAAGACTGATGGCAAGAAAGGTGGGACATGGGAAAGAGAGCAAGAACTGAATGGAAATGGGATGGGGGGGTCTACAGCAGTGCACAACTCACCTGGCTCCAGGTAACCTTCACAAGGCTCAGCTCGAAGCCATGGCTTGCAGTAGTGGGTGTCATTGAGCTTTGGGATGAAGGAGAAGTGACAGGTGACCTGCCCATTATTGGTAATCTGGAACTTCTGTTTCTGCAGCTGACGGAACTTCACGTTCTCAAACTCGAACTGCAGAGCAAAGAGAAATCACAGGTGACATTAGTGGCTATGATGTGGCACATGGCCAGGCCCCCCCAGGCTCTGCAGTGTCCCCCCATGGCTGAGAGGAGCCCACCCAATGCAGAATTCCTCACAGAAGCCCTGCCAAGGATCCAAGACAACATGTCCTCTCCAACCCAATTCCTGGCCATAAGATGAAGGATAGAGTTCAATTTCCTATAATCCTGTTTATTGAACCAAAGTCTCTGAAAGTAGTTCTGGCACTTTGAGGGCTGCTGTGTTTGTGAAGTGACAGCAATTCTGGTTTCATCCTCACCTCTCTCCTGCTCAGCTCCAGCGAAGGAAGAAAGTCATTCTCCATCCTGTCCATTATCCGAACAATGTCTTCGAACAGCTTCCGATACTTCTGCTCATCCACAACCTTCACCTGTGGGAGCCAGAAAACACTCAGCAAAGCTTCTGACTGGCTCTCACAAAAACCCTCTTGACCATGAGCATACTGCAGAAGTGAATTATTTCTCAAAGCACTTGCTGAAAGGCTGAGACTTCACAAGTTGTATCTGCAATTTTACAGAGGTAACACCTGCAGATGTTACCAGGTCTGTCTGGCCACTGGTCACACAACTGGGAGATCACTGGAGGTGATCTCTGTGGGACAGCATTGGCACGCTCCAGCATTCCTCCTCCAGAGGCAAAAGGAGAAAGGCTCTTCTTTAAGGTGACAGCCTACTCTACTCAGCCCAGGTGAGGACATATGAGTGCTGTGTCCAGCTCTGGGCTCCCCAGTACAGGAGGAACATGGAGCTCCTGGAGCAGGCCCAGCAGAAGCTACAGAGATGCTGAAGGGCCTGGAGCATCTCCCTTCCCAGGAAAGGCTGAGGGAGCTGGGGCTGTTCAGCCTTGAGAGGAGACACTGTTCAGCCTTGAGAGGGGACCTCATCTTTGTCTGTCCCTGTCTGCTGGGAGGGCTCAGAGCAGGGACCAGGCTTTGCTCTGTGAGGCCCAGCAACAGCACAAGAGGAACGGGCAGGAACTGATGCCCAGGAAGTTCCACCTGGACATGAGGAAGAACTTCCTCACTGTGTGGGTGACCAAGCACTGGAACAGATTTTCCAGAGAGGGTGTGAAATCTCCCTCACTAGGAATATTCCAGAACTGTCTGGACACAATCCTGTGCCATGTGCTCTGGGATGACCCTGCTTAAGCAGGGAGGTGGGACCAGACAACCACTGTGGTCCCTTCCAGCCTGATCCATTCTGTGAGACCTGAGCTACCCAGGGAGCAGAAGGCAGCAAAAATGGACGTGGAGTGTCCCCATGTGCTAAGCCAGAAACCCCAAATGTGCTGGCAGCCACTCTCCACTGAAGACATTCAGGTGTGAACCAGATGACACACCCCAGGCAGCACAGGTACACCCAGGCCAGGCTGCTGCTTGTCCCGGTGCAGAGGAGGGAACACCGGGGCTCACCCATTCCAGAGCTGCAGACACAGCACCCCCACAGTGGGCACACCTCAGCTGGGTTCACCTGTCCTCTCGCAAGAGCCTTAGCAGAGGTGCCCTGACTCCACGACTGCCTCTGAAGGAACGCCTGGCCGTGCTGGGATCCCTACCCCGATGCGGAAAAGCGCGCTGACAGGCTTGTGGTCACTGGTCTTCAGGTCCATGTGACTGCAGTACCGGAGCTGACTGATGTTCCCTCCTCGCCAAAGGATGCGATCACACCAGGCTGGCACACGACACTTCCCACTATGAAGGAAAACAGGTTACCAGGGAAATCCAACAGTCCTAACAAACCATCCAAGCTGTTCCTCTTCCCAACCAGGCAGTTCCCTCCACCCACACCACCCCAGCAATGATGGGATGAACTCCTATCACTTCCCTCAACTTGAATTCTATGTTATTTCTTCTGCTCTCTCCCT
Source organism: Atrichornis clamosus (assembly GCA_013400975.1). Lineage (NCBI taxonomy): Eukaryota > Metazoa > Chordata > Aves > Passeriformes > Menuridae > Atrichornis > Atrichornis clamosus. The sequence goes on along the minus strand of WBMZ01000627.1, from coordinate 29,594 downwards.
CAACTTCAATTCTATGTTTTTTCTGCTCTCTCCCCCAACTTGAATTCTATGTTATTTCTTCTGCTCTCTCCCACTTTCTCAATACAGCAAATAAAATTCCCATCTTTTCCAGCATCAGGTAACAAAATAACACTCAGCCAAGCCCATTTCCACAGCCTGAAGCCATGGGTGCTGTGATCCAAGCTGCATGACTTTCTTTTGTTGCCAGATCTTTCTGCCCACAATCCAACCCATTGCTTATTGTTTCCACTATGGAAAGTCTACTCAGCGATTACTATTATTATTATTATGTTATGAAGGCTGAATCCTAGGTTATCCTTCTTCAGATTAACTACTGTACAGATTCATAAACATGGCAAAGTCAAATTCAATCTCTACAAGGTTTGAAACTCCTTCTTGGGAGTTTGTCCCTTTGGAGCAGCCCCTGCAGCAGATGCAGCCCTGTCTGTGGGAGGCACCAAGCAGGAACCATGGTTGCTATCGCAGTGCAGCCACCCTGTGGGTGTGCAAGTCAGGGGACAGGGTGACTCAGAGAGCCTGTTTCCCTATGTCTTCATTCCTTCTTATACTATTTGCCTGTCCCTGGTGACAGAAACAGCCCCCTGTGCAGGGTCATCTGAGCTCACACTTCCCCTGTCCTTATCCACTGGGTTCAGCAGCAACTGAGGTTTAAGGGATGTGCTTGGTCAATGTACACAGGGGCTGCTTATTGCAGAAAACAGGAAAGAAAGGAGGGCAAATGTAACACTGACAGGTATTCACAGCTTTAGAAAGCAGGAAAGCAAGTTTTGTGAGAAAACGCTTTTTATATCATAGGTAAACAAGCCCAGCGGCAGCCAATGTACCTGGAGTCCCAGCGATCTGTTTTAGAGTCATATTTATACGTGGGGATGAATTTAATATCGCCCTCCATGAAATCTGCAAACGCTTTCTTCTGAGTGCGCTGAATATTCAGCTAAAGCAGAAAAAGAAAGCTTTAAAAAGAAAAATCCCAAACCAAATCAAACCCAAGAAACCCTCCCCTGCCACAGCAGAGAGCAGATCTATAGGCAGAGCAACCACAGCCCGTGGCTGTGATAGTCACAGACTACCCCAAACTGCCTCTCAGACCTAACACCTTCAACCCATCAGTGGAATGTTTTCCAAACAGACAGAGTAGAAATGGGCACAGTAACGCTCATCAGACCATGCAGGCAGCATCAAACAAGAGTTAAGGGAAATATTAATTGCTCCACTTGTGCTAAATACCTTCATCACTTTTCAGGCTTAAGATCACCATCATTAATCTTTCCCTGCCAATCATTTTAGCCAGAGCCTCCAGGACTGTGCTCACCTGACAACCTGACACCACCCTCCTTTGCTCGTTTCCTCTTCTGAAAAATCTCCTGGATGTTTTCCTCACTAAAACCTAAGCTACAGCTGCTTCCTGCACAAAGCTCTGCAGTATGGCAGAAATGAGCTACACAGGAGAATCAACCAAATTAACTGTTAAATTGTGTCAGAGGTGATATTGCACCATTGCTGTTCTTGTTTCACAGGTGCAGTCCTTCACCTGAAAGGCACCTGCCTCCAGTTTCCATGTGCTGCAGGGAAGTGCTGAGCAGGGAATGCGACAGCACAGAATTCCAGGTCAAACTGGCTGAGCAGATTTGGGCTCCAAATCAATACCTCTTCCACAACACTGATCACAGCAGCTTTTGCTGCTGTTACAAATGCCTGTGTTCAGCTTGTAGTTTGTACTTAATAGAGAATTCCTGCACTGAGACACAGACACGTGGTGACTCCTGAGTCACCCAGTTACCCCGCTATAGACAACCTGTTTTGTTTAGGGAGGTTGCTACCATCAGCACATGCAGAGTCCCTCTATCAGGAAGACCTGATAAGTGCCTATGTTTATGTTCAGACCATTATTGCAGTGTGTCATGGAATTATGTAGGTTGGAAAAGCCCTCCAAAGGCATCGAGTCCCCTCACTGACAGTTCCCCCAGCACTGCCAAGGCCACCACTAACCCATGTCCCCAAGTGCCACATCTACATGCCGGTTAAATTCCTCCAGGAATGGCGACATCACTGCCCTGGGCAGCCTGTGCCAGGGCTGGACAGCCCTTTCCATGAAAAAATTTTCCCTAATATCCAACCTAAACATCCCCTGGCATGAGTTGGGGCCATTTCCTCTTGTCCTGCCAGTTGTTACCTGGAAGAAGAGACCAACCCCCACCTGGCTGCACCCTCCTGTCAGGGAGTTGTGGAGAGTGAGAAGGTTCCCCTGAGTCTCCTCTTCTCCAGGCTGAGCCCCTCCAGCTGCTCCTCATCAGACTTGTGCTCCAGTCCCTTCCCCAGCTCCGTGTCTGCCAGCTCCTCCCAAGCACAGGCACATCCTAAACCAAGATAACCTCCCAGGGATGGGGCCAACAAGAGCCTCGAGTTCACTGACCTGGTCGTACATCAGCAGCTTCTGAAGCTCATTCCTGCTGATGAGATTCTTCACTTCACTGGCATCTGGCAGACACAGCCTGTAGTTCAGATCTCCCATCCAGATGACAACACTGCAAGCAAAGACACACATGGAATTACAAGATGGTTTGGATTGGAAGGGACCTTAAAACTCATCTTGTTTCAGCCCCCTGCCATGGGACCTTCCACTATCCCAGGTTACTCCAAGCCCTGCCCAACCTGGCCTTGGATACTTCCAGGGATGGGGCAGCCACAGCCCTGAGCAACCTGTGCCAGGGCCTCACCACCCTCACAGGGAAGAATTTTGAGAGCAGATCAGCAATTAACATCTCGCTTTTTAAAATTAAGGTTGAGACGTGGAAGACAAAAAGGAGACATGAAAGATTGAGTTCAACAGCAGAAATTTCTAGTGACAGCAGATCCTCCAGGGCTAGCTTCATCTCCTTTGGAATCTCCTGAAAATTGAAGACTTGGTTTAGCAATAAGTTTGTCTCAGCCTGAAAAAAGCTGGAGAACAGCACTTACTCTCTAATGAAGAGAAACCAGTGTATCCCACCAAGTTTCACACAAAATCCAGCTGGTATTGAGGCTCTTTTCGTGTTCAGAAGAGGGCAGTGGTGGAGCTCATCAAGCAGAGCCAGCCTGTCAGCCAGCAGGACAGGTGAGGCATGGGTATCTGCAGGGTCATCCCTCATGTGACACCCTGTTTTTACCTGTTGGCCTTTCCTTCAACCAGAGCAGGCCACTGCTGCACCAGTTACTGAGCCAAGACCGCCTGATGCAGAACTGGCAGGAGCAGAATTAGGTTCCTGGAGTTTACAACTTTCTGGACACAGTTTCCCATCTCAGCCATCAGCCACGCCTCACCAGCACCTGCTCCCACCCTGATCCTCTCCAGGCTTCCAAACAGACCTACAGCCTTCCTGTTTTTAGCAGCTAGAGAAACACTCATGGGACTCACTCTTTACTCCAGAAAGGTTTCATTTAAAGATTAAGATTCAAACCCCTCTCTAGTACGAAAGCTCGTCCTGTTTACAGTCAAACCCTAACATTTCCATTAGTGGATTTTCAAGGATAATCTAAAATTTGAAGGTTTTTTCTGTACTAATCCACTCTACATTTTTGGTTTTTAAATGGTTTAAATATTCATTACAGAAATACCAATCATTTGTATTCCGTTTAGGCCTGCTGAAAAGGAAGTTATACACAAATGCAAGGAGAGGGACATAGAGGACAGGGTGCACAAGTCACTGCAGTGAGGAGGTGACCACAGTTTGTCTGCAGGAACTGCAGCACACCACAGCCCTTGGGACTTCAAGTTATTTCATCAAGCCAGAAAACTTATCTGCATGAAACCTCCTGTTGCTGCAATTCTGACTTGATTTGGGTTACTCAACACCACTTCAAAAGGGTACAACTCAATAGAACTCACTCGTGCTTCATGATGTTGAGCTCAGATAGGCTGTCATTTGGGATGATGAAGCTCATCCTGGCACAGATGTCCTTGTAGTCCTGGTTTCGGCGCTCAAAGTCCTCCACGTGGGCAGCCAGGTGGGAGTTGACAACGCAGAAGGTGGTGTTGTAGAACATGAACCTGATGGCCACGCCACCCTTGTTGCCCTGGGGACAGCAGGGACCAGTGGGGTTGGAGCAGGTGGCAGGTGAGTTATGAGGAGGTGGATGGGGATGGCACAGGTGAACCAAACTAGACTGTGCCACTTCTTCGCATGGATACAGGGAAGCAACAAGCTGGCCTCAGTGACTCACCATCTTTCCCATGACTCCTGTGCCCACAGACTCCGTCACAATCTCTCTGATATTGCTCAGATGATCCTTCTTAGCAAATATGAGCAACATCATCCCAACCAGGCGGACCATTTGCACCTGCAAAAATAACCAGGATCCTGAGTTCCCACAGAGGCGGTGGGAACACAGTTCTGATCTTCTCTGCCTGAAGCTCTGCTGCTCTGGCTCTCCCTGTTCCTCATGTTCTGCACTCCATCCCTAAAAGCAACAACAGTACCCAAAAGTACTATCCACAGCAAGGTTCTTGGGGTCCATCTGTCACTCCCCAGGAGCTGTCAGCCATGCTGAGCTCACTGCATTCCCCACTATGGTCCTACAACAGGGCGAGCAAAGAGAAACTGAATAAATGCACAACAGGTTTGTCACTCAGGCCTCAGCCCCTGCCATGCTCTAACCAGCACAAGCAGAGAAGCCCTCAGGTGCTCCAGCTAGGCCCAGAGCTGTCCTGAGGCTGCAGGTGCAGTGGGAGCCAGAGCTCACCGTGGCTTACTCCAGACTCCGGTACAGAGGGGAATGGACAGAGATGTTCTGATTTCCCCGAGGCAGACGTGCCTCGTGCATGTGGCAGCAAAAGGCATCTCTGAGCTACGCAGACTGATTGATTTTCAAGAAATGCTCATTCCCTAAAGCCAAAGGCCTCTCTCTAGAAGTGAGTGGTTCTCTGCTCCTGCAGAGCTCAGCCCACAGGGGTTAACACCATGCTCACGTGGTCTGTCCCAAAGGAGATCTCAGGTCTGCTGCTGATCTTTCACGCTGTGCTAAGCCAACACACTGCCCAGTCTGTGACCTCCCTGCACCTCCAGAACAGTGGTGTCACCACTCTTTAAAAGAGTGACAAGGCCTCACCTGCTTGAGCACAGCCTGCAGGCTCACTTCGAGGCACAGAAACATTCAGATGTGTTGGGATTAAGTGTATGGAGTAAGGAGAGAAGCTGAAAGGAGAGAATTTGGCTGCAAGTGGCCAGCACCCAGTCTGCTCTGCAGCAGCAGAATTTGCAAGTGATCACAAGCCTTATCTACAGCTTCAGCCACTTCCCCATCCTGTAGCCATATCCTGTGCTCTCCCTTTCACCAGGGTGGGAAGAATTCACCCGAAACTCAAGAGAAGCAAAGGAAGGTGAGCAAGAGCCTCTCTGCAGTTCAGGCCATGATTCCTGGCTCCCCTCGATGGGTCTTGATTCAACAAGGTGCTCTATTCCCTAACACCTGCCCCTGAGCTTGGCTCAGTGCAAGCAGGACAGCCAACAAGGCTCAGAGCAAGGTGTAACAGCCAACACACAGGCTAAAGAGGAAGGGGAAGCCCATTCATGTATTTAGGACTGGTCCCTGCAGCAGAAAGGTTTCTCACAGCAGAAATAAAAACAATGTCTTGCTCTAAACCAGCCGTAACAAAGTCCTGCTGCCACATTTGAAGCAGTTCTGTCCCAAGGCAGCAGCCTCTGGAAGATTTACTTCATAAATCATCCCATTCCTTCAGGAAAAAGCTATTTGTTTAATTTGCCAGCTCAGGACACACCTAGCTTCTATACTATGGGATGAGAGAGTAATAGAGGTAGAGAATTTGAACCTGCTGCTTCCCTGGCACCTACCTCCTATTTGATAAAGATGTTGTGATCTTCACCTTTATAAATTTCTACTTCAAAGCACAATATTCCCCTACAACTGTGGGGCAGAAATGGACTCTCCAGATTTAACTTGGCACACTTGACACATGCCCAGGTATGCATGTGCCCAATATCACCCTTGGTTTCACCAAGTCTTGCTCCTTGGACAGGTGACGAAAGGGGAAGCCCTTTCCTTTTTCCTTCCCATCATGCCAGCTCCATGACAACACCCCACACCACTGAGCAGAACTCACTTTCTTGTATTTGGCCTTAGGGTGCAGGGCCCTCTCCACAGCAGTCAGCCACTCCTGCTCCTTCGCAGAATCAAAGTAGAAAAAAGCCTCCGTGCTGAGGTCCAGCTCCTGGAACCTGGAAACCCAAGAGCTTAGCATCTCCAGGCCTCCTGCACATCTCCCTCTTCCTACAGGAATGTGAAACCTCCAGCAACAGCCCATGGAGGAACAGCTCCTTAAGGTCACTTGTTAAACAAAGCAGAATTTCCCCACAGTGCCTCTGAGATCCTACCCAAACCCCCCCAGCAACCCTCTCCCTAAGAAGTACCACTTTAGGCAGAGGATAACCAGTGAGCTCTGTGGATGTCTCCAGGAAAATCTGTTATGTGATGCCAGCTTTGTTCAACCCGATTCTCTGGCTCATCCCATGGCTTTTTGCCCTCAGACAGCCCCTGTGTGACACAGCTCAGCTCTGTGCAGCCTCTCAGAGCACGACAGGAACCTAAACCACACACAGCCCTCCTGGATCCCAGCAAGGGCAACAAGGATCCAGCCCCGTCAGTGAACCCAGGTCGCTGCCGCTCACCCAACACAGTAGAAGTCTGGAGGCTCCGTGTCACACACCAGCCATGGATTCAAGAAGCTGTCAGGAGACTGCCCATTCACATTCCATGTTCCCACAAAGAACCTACAACACAAAAGCAGCTGAGCTGTTAGGAAACACAATGAAAACCACAGCAGCACAGCAGTATTCTGGCTGGAAGCATGCACTGCAAGCTGTCGCTGCATGGGCCACGTCAGCCATGGGGGAACTGAAATTCAAAGAATCACAGAATCACTGAGGTTGGAAAAGACCTCCAGGATGATGAAGTCCAAGCTGTGACTGGTCACCGCCTTGTCACCAGACCAGAATACTGAGTGCTACGTCCAGTCTTTCCTTGGGCACCTCCAGGCATGGGGACTCCACCACCTCCCAGGGCAGCCCCTTCCAGTGCCTGACCACTCTTTCCATTGAGAAATTCCTCCTGATGTCCAACCTGAACCTCCCCTGCTGCAGTTTGAGGCTGTTTCCTCTTGTCCTGTCCCTTGTTCCCTGGGAACAGAGCCCGAACCCCCCCCGGCTGCCACCTCCTGTCAGGGAGCAGTGGAGAGCTAGAAGGTGCCCCCTGAGCCTCCTTTTCTCCAGGCTGAGCCCCCTCAGCCGCTCCTCAAAAATTCTCCCAGGCTTGGCTCACTCCCAGTGACACTTCTCTCAGAGTAAGACATTCCACCAGTGAACATCTGGCTCTTTTAACACCACATCATGAGGGGCAACTCCAGGACAGCACGGCAGGACATCTGCCTTCACCCTTTCTGCCCAGCTGCTCCAGCTTTATTGAGGTTCAAGAGATTGACACACACAGGGAGAAGACACAAAAGGAGCAGCTTCACCACAGGCACTTGGTGACTTTTGGGCTGTATCATCCTCATTTCTCCAGTGAGCTGCAACCCATCAGCAGCTGCCAGGGTCCAATCCTGGGCGAGATCTGAGCTCACAGGAGAGATCCCACAGCTCTGTCCTTCCCTCTATGTTCTCATGCAAAATTGTGCAGGCTGATGACCCCTTCTCCCTCCCTGTTCTCACCTGAAGCTGTTCAAGTTGATGTCCCCTTTTCCCTCCCTGTTCTCACCTGAAGTTGTGCAGGGTGATGTAGGCCTTCTCCCTCTTGGCCATCACATGTTTGATGAGCCCCTCTCTCTGTCCTGACTGCGTGCTGGGCAAAAAGATCTTGCGCATCGTGTTGGTCACTTTGGGCTGGTCTCTGGATGTACCTTCTCTCTCTCGGTGAAATCTAGGAAGGAGGCAAGAGCAGTACTAGAACTAGTTCTGCTGTCCAGGAAGAAAAGTAAAAAAGGGAACAGATTCCCTGCATTACTTACTGCTTGTTCTGAGGAACAGGAGGAGGCGGGGGCTCCCGCCGAGATCCCGTTTGGTGGTTTTGCATGTTCCTTTTCTCTTCTAGGCTCAGAGTGTTGAAGTCATCCTCAAACCCCAGAGCTCCTGTAATGAAAAGTCCAAGAACAACACTCTGAGAAACAATGTGAAACAGCTCAGAGCAAGAAGGAAAAAATGTAACTCCACAGAAATCAAAAAAACAAATGATAGTAGGAACATATCAACTGTGTGACTCGGGGAATGCCACCACAAGTCAAGGATGGAAGGAGCTTAACATGCACAAATCAAGGCAGAAAAGAGCACTCAGGAAGGAATGAACAGACCAGGAAGCAGGGCCAGGCTGCCAAGGGCAGGGCCAGACCCAGCTGCCACCCTGGGCACCCCCAGCACTGCACAGGCCCTGGAGCAAAGCCAACTGCACCTGGAGAGGAGGCCTGCGATAGACCCGTGAGGCTCTTCTCCACCTGATGCCAGATGGCCGAGTCCTTAGATTCAGGAAGAGACGCTTTCAGGTGGGCTGTAAAAAAACTCATCCCAGTCAGAAACTGCTAGCAGAGGATTTTACACACACAGGTGTAGCTCTGCTCACCTTCCTGTATGCTCTGCACTTCTGACAGGAATCCCAAGCAGTGCTCCTCGTCAGGGATCTCGAAGAGCCGTTCCGGCGTCTCGTCACCCTGTATCCGGACCTTGCAGCCTGCTTCAAACACACTCACAGAGTCAGCCCAGGCTGGCTCACAGAGAATCACCAGGCTTTCCAGACAACTTCCAGGTGTTGTTTCTGATGGAAACCTGCACCTAAGTTACTCTTCCTGCGCTTCTGAGGTTCCCCCCTCCCTCCTTGGGGAATCCCCAGCACGTTCTCCTGGCTTTAGGAATCCTTCTCCCTACTGCAATCTCGCTGAGAAGAGCTCTAAAAGCAGTAAAAAAAAATTGCAAATGTTTCAATCATTTGCATTTCAAACCTTGTCTGTCACAACTGAGTGTCTGACAGAGCCAGATGACAACATCAGATAGGGAAAACAATCCCTGTTTGAGCAGAGGAGAAACATAGAGCCTGAGGACTGGAAGGTGAAACAAGCACCAGTAGCTGTTCCCTGACAGGACCTTTTGCCACACCATTGCCCTTAGAATACTTACTGTTTGCAGCTATATCAATCAGCAGAGTCTCTTCTGCCTCTGCAAAAGAGGAAAACAGGATCAGGAGAGCTCATGCTGGATGCTGCAGTAATTGAGGACTCAAATAATTACACTGCCTGCTACCAGCCACAAAAGAGTCCTGACAGAGGAACAAAGAGCTCTAAATTTGCATCTGTACATTCCTAACGGCTCTGGTAGAGCGAACCTGGACAGTCATCTCCCACCAAGTGTCCCAAGGGAGACTCCCAACACACAGAGGTCTCATAGACCTGGATGGTTTATTCCCACCAGTGCTTTGGGAAAGACCAACTTGACAAGCAACTTCAGAGCAAGACCAGGGGCGGAACCTCACTGAACTGCACAAAAGGGAATGAGCCAATCCAGGAAAAGGTGCTTTTATTCTGACAAGAATTTGCCCCGGGACCACTCACTGCTATTTAAGTCCTTCCAAGACAAGGCCTAAAGCCCTTCCTCATCCAACAGGTAGTTGTTGGGAGCTGAGAGCTTGCTGCATCTTAGGGAAGTTTAGATCTAAACATGCAGGAATCAGTCAACAGCTCCCAACTCTTGGCATAACGGAGAAGCCAGAGAGACAGACACCAGCAGACATCAAATTCCAGCCCCTGAAATCAGGTTCTGCATGCACTGTCTCCGTGTGATGCCAAACCCACCACGCACTGGAGCCTGCCAAGTTCCTCACAACTGCATGCTGACACAGGATGACAACCCACTTGGATGAGGAACAAGGGGATTCCATAAACTGTGAGTTACTGTTTCACAGGGAAAGATTCAATCCACACCTGCTCAGGAGGCAGGTCAGGAAACACCACTGAATTTAGGGTTTGTGGATGAACAGCAGTGGATTCTCATCCTTTCCCCCAGCAGTCAGTACCTTGTACGCATTTAAAGTGGCTGTTAATGGGAATATAATCCGGATCGGAGTTTTCTTTCTCCTGGGAACGAATTACGATCCTGCAGACAGAAGGAAGGCTTGTAAAAACCCAGCAGCAACTCCCTGCTCATACCCCCGGCAAACGGCCACGGGAGCTGTGCGTACAGAGACACAATATTTGAGTTCTATCGCTGCGCTGCTGGGGCAGGAGCTGAAAAAAGGCAACAAAGGTGGGACCGTGCAGGACACGGAAGGCTGGGGGAACACGTAAGAGCTGTTCAACTCTCCCTGACAAGGAGCAGGTCCAAAACCGGGACTGCAGCAGCTCTGGCTGCCGGAGGAGCACGGGGGAGCCGGGAAGGCACCGCTGGAGCGCGGATCCCGCGGCTCCCCGCCCGCAGGGGTGAGGGAAGCCCGCCGGGGGCACGCACGGCTCCCGAGAGTCACGACGGCCGTGGCAGCTCGGCAGAGAACCGAGACGTGCCCGAGCACGGCGCGTCCCGCCCCGAGCCCCGCCGCGGCGGCCCAACCGAGTCGAGCCCCGCCCGGCCCGCACTCACCCGTAGCGGCCGCCCCGCCGCTCCAGGCCGAGCACACACGGCTCCCGCCGCCCAGCCCGCACCTCCGCGCCTGCAACGCTCTGCGCCGTAGCTAAGGAAACCTCCGCACAGCGGCCCGCCCCGCCCCTCCCCCCGCGCGCCCGGCCCCGCCGCGTCCGGTGGATACGAGGAGGCCCCAGCCCGCGGCGCGCGCCTCCATGGCAGCGCGCGGTCTCCCGGCGACTCCGCGCTGGTCACGGGCGTGGGGCAGAGCGGCGCCCAGCACCGCCACGGCGCCCCCTGCTGGCGGGAGGACCCCACCGCTCGTGCCCGTGACGTGCACCGGTGGCGAAGCAGGAACAGGGACCGCACCGGAGGCGGCGGGACTTGTGGGTCTGCCGGGCTCCCCCCGGATGTCCCGCACGTTGCCTCCCGCCACGCGGTAGGAAAGGGACGGGACGGGACCGGCGCTGGTCCCGGGGTCCCTCCATCCCAGGCGAAGGAGTGAGCGGCGCTCGGTCCGGCTCCGCCCCTTTGCTCCCGTCCCCGACGCTGATTGGCTGCGGACGCTGCTGGTTTACATGTGGCGCGGTGCAGGACGGGAAGGGACGAGTTTGAAGCGCGGGGCGGCAGCGCGGGTGCCATGGCGGCCCCGGGGCCGGGGGTGACCGCGGCGGTGGCGGCAACGGAAGAGGAGCAGTACCGGGGGTGAGTAGGGACGGGGCTGGGGGTGCTGCGGGGGGCAGGAGGGCGGACTAGGGCGACGGTGGTGGTGGCGGCCGGGCCGGGCGTGGCGGTGGCAGGCCGGCCCTCTCGGGTGCAGCCATGGCCTGGCCGCCCGGTGCTCACGGTGACTCCCGCAGGCTCGTGACCAGCGCGAAGACGGCGGCGGGCGACGGGGACCTGGAGGAGGCGCTGCGGCTGTTCCGGCTGGCGGCTGCCATCCGCCCCAGCGAGAAGCTGCAGAGCCGCATGCAGCGGGTGGAGGAGGCGCTGGCGGCGGCCGAGCAGGAGCAGCAGCCGGAGGAGGATGAGGGCTTCGTGGATGTGTGCGGCAGCGGCCTACTGATCTACGGGGAGATGCACGGGAAGCTGTTCCAGCACCAGCGGGAAGGCGTTGCGTTCCTGTACCGCCTGCACCGCGAGGGCAAGCCCGGCGGCATCCTGGCCGATGACATGGGCTTGGGCAAGACCATCCAGGTCATCGCCTTCCTCTCGGGTATGTTTGATGCCGAGCTTGTCCAGCATGTCCTGCTCATCCTGCCCACCACCCTGGTCAGCAGCTGGCTGGCTGAGTTTGCTCGTTGGACCCCCGGCCTACGTGTCAAGGAGTTCCATGGCACGAGCAAGACGGAGCGCACCAGGAACCTGGAGAGGGTCCAGAGGAAGAATGGCATTGTCATCACGAGCTACCAGATGCTCATCAACAATTGGAAGCAGCTGTCCAGTTGTCACGAGCAGGAGTTTGTCTGGGACTATGTCATTCTTGATGAAGCACATAAGATCAAGTGCCCGTCGAACAAGACAACGAAGTGTGTGTATGCAATCCCGGCCCAGCACCGCATCCTGCTCACGGGCACACCCGTGCAGAACAACCTGCGGGAAATGTGGTCCTTGTTTGACTTTGCCTGCCAAGGCTCCCTCCTGGGAACTGCCAAAACTTTTAAAATTGAATATGAGAATCCCATTACTAGGGCAAGGGAGAAGGATGCGACTCCAGGTGAGAAAGCACTGGGGCTAAAGATATCAGAGAATCTCATGGCCATTATAAAGCCTTATTTCCTCAGAAGGACCAAGGAAGACATCAAAAAGTATTATGCTGATAAAGCGAATGCCCCTCTTCTGGAGGATCTGAGTGAGAACAGGGCACCTGTCATGCCATCTCTCACTAGGAAAAATGACTTTGTTGTGTGGGTGTACCTGGCACCGGTACAGGAAGAAATCTACAGGAACTTTCTCTGCCTGGATCACGTGAAGGAAGTGCTGATGACAACCCGATCGCCTTTGGCTGAGCTGACGGTCCTGAAGAAGCTCTGTGACCACCCCAGGCTTCTGCCTGCAAGAGCCTGTATCCAGCTGGGCTTGGAAGAGCAGGAGTGCTCTGAGCAGGATGACAGGAATGAAGCAGGTGTGCTTTCCAGCATGAATAAAATAGATCATCTCTCTGATGAGACTGTGATCCAGGAGTCTGGGAAGATGCAGTTCCTTGTGGGACTTCTGGAACGGCTGAGAGAAGAGGGACACCAAACCCTGGTGTTCTCACAGTCGAGGAAGATGCTGGATATCATAGAGCTTGTCCTGTCTCGCCGACAGTTCCAGATCCTGCGCATTGATGGCACAGTGACCCACCTGACCGAGCGGGAGAGGCGCATCAACGCCTTCCAGAGCAACACGGACTACTCTGTCTTCCTGCTCACCACACAGGTCGGGGGTGTTGGCATAACCTTGACAGCAGCCAGCCGAGTGGTGATCTTTGATCCCAGCTGGAATCCAGCAACTGATGCTCAGGCTGTCGACAGAGCTTACAGGATCGGGCAAAAAGAGAATGTAGTGATTTACAGACTCATCACCTGCGGCACCGTGGAAGAGAAGATATACAGGCGGCAGGTATTCAAGGACTCATTAATCAGACAGACCACCGGTGACAAAAAGAACCCGTTCCGCTATTTCTCCAAACAGGAACTAAGGGAGCTCTTCACGTTGGAAGATACTCATACATCTGCGACTCAGATCCAGCTGCAGTCCCTGCATGCCATGCAAAGGAAGTCTGACCTACAGCTGGATGAGCACCTTGCTTACCTACATTCCCTGGCAATGTTTGGCATTTCTGACCACGACTTGATCTACACGAGGGAGATAGCTCACGAGGAGCAGGTGGAGAGCGAGGAAGCCCATCAGTACATCCAGCGGAGGGTACAGAAAGCCCACGAGCTGGTCCAGCTGGAGTCCCAGCTCAGAGACCAGAGGATGGAGGACATCAGAAATGCTTGTGAAGAGAGGTGGCAAAGACCACCGGGATTGGTGTCTGGGCCAAAGAAGTTGTCTCCAGGGTTGAACAACAAAAATCACTTTGTTTCACCACCAGTAGCTGATACACATGAAAAAGACAAAGTTATTGATCTTACAGAGGATGAGGAGGTCCAAGTGCTCGATGTCAGCTCCAAAATGGCAACTCTGACTATTGGTGACTTGGGTGAAGAAAAATTGGCACAAGATGTGTCCAATATGGAGACAGAAGTGCTTAATACCAGCAAGGCAGCAGAACAGTCTGATATACAAGAATCTGAGCAAAATCCTGAATTGAGCATTATAGCCACATCCCCTGCACTTGAGAAAGAGAGTCAGAGCCTCCAAGAGAAACAGCATTCTCATGTACACTCAGACAGCTCAGCTGAGGCAGGGAATGACCTGTCTGGGCATCATCAGCATTCCTCCAACGAGTCTGGCACTGCTGGCAATCCTAAAAGGGATGCAGAATTGTCAGTTGAGGTACTTGACTCACACACGGCGCTGGGGAGAGAGCAGAATGGTGTTCCTGAGCTGGCTTCTTCTGCAGTGCTGAATTTATCAAAGGTTACACCAGAAATCCATGCTGAGCTCTGCAAGTCTCACGTGTTGGAAGACAGCTTGGAGGTTACATCTGCTCCTTCTCTCCAGGATCAAGTTGACTTCAATCTGGTCTTGGAAGAGTCTGAAGAGGGATGGCAGGATGCCTCAAATAGAGAAGGATCAGTGGAAGACCTTGAAAAGGAGAGCTTACAACTCCAGGCAGAAAGCTTGTGTAAATCTCCAGCCAAAGAATCTCCAAACACAACTTGGCCCAGTGAGACCAATAGCCACAGCAAACCCTGTCCTGCAGCTGAGGAAGAGCCAAATGCCTCTCTGCAAGGGAGTGAAGCTTTGGAGGAAAGTAGTGGTATCTTTACTTCTGGTAGAAAGAAACGCTTTAACAGAATTGCTTCAGACAGCGAGAGTGAAGAGCAGCCTGAACAAATGCCCTCCTCTCCCTGGGACAGCCCTCGGCCAGAAGGAATTAGTGCATCTACCCCTAAATATGACAGAGCTAAAGCCATGTTTTCTCCCCAACTAAATAACAGCGGTAACAGGTCTAATGCTTCCAGGCGCTCGTTCATCAGCAGGTTGGTAGATGAGGTGGAGGATATTGGGGAAATCATGGGAACCACTGATGAGGAAGACAATGATGATGATGATGAGGAGCAAGACAAGCCTGTTGAAGAAGAAGCTGAGGAGTGCACTGGGGAATCTGCTGAGCCTGAAGAAGAACCTTCTGGAGAAACACTTGATACAGGTGAAGAGTCCTCCCACACAGACAGTGTGGAATCTGAGCAGTCTGAGGCAGAGGAGACCGAGTCATCTCAGGAGGAATCCACTGGTGACGCTGAGCTCCAGTCGGGTGAGCAGATTGACTACTTCACCCAGGAAAGCAGCTCTGAAAAGGGCATTGGTCAGAGTTCCTCTCCTGCTGTGGGAGATTACGACACCTTTGTACTCAGTGGGAAGAAATTTCAGAATGACGGAAAGCTCCAGGAGGCGTTGGACTGCTTCCTGCAGGCTCTTGACATAAAAAGTGGAGATCCTGAAGTTATGCTTCTAACTCTGAACTTGTACAGACAGCTGGCCCAGAAGTGACATGTATGGGGCTCTGTGAACACAGTCTGGCTGTTCCTTGTTAATGTGTGTCCGCACCATGGCCCTGGAATCCCTGAGCCAGATCCAGGCTGGTACCTGCCATATACTCGTGTGACTGAGCAAATTCAAGCAAACTCCTTGAGGAAACAATCCAAACATCCAGGTGTTGGATGCTGGGGAGGGGAAATTCACTGTGGAGTCAGCTCACAAAGGTGAAAATGGTTCATTGCTGTCTGATTATGTAATAAAAAATGGTGGTGTTTATGTCTAAACTCTCCAAGCTGGCAGCCCTGGCTTCACCTTTCTACCCTCCAGGTTCTGTTGCTCCTCTCCCTGAGAAGATGGCGACAGTGTGGTCCCATTGCCACTGTACAGCCCAGCCTTGGGTTGCCGTGGTTCCTCCTACTCCTGCTGGGCTTGAAATAAGCCAGTTTGGGTGAGCTGGATGCTGGTGCAAAGCTCCTACAACCTGGTTGTAAGGTGGTCTGAGAATGGATTGGCTGTGGAGGAGTTAAAAAGATTTTAAAGCTGTTTGCTACTCTAGTTTCTCCAAGCAGTGGAGGACAGCACAGCATCTGCCTGGCACCAGGTGTAACACCTAGTGTGGTAGTGCAGGAGCCCTTCTGAACCCCCTACCAGGGGGGCTGTGGGGCTGAAACGATTAGACCTTTACTGCTGCAAGGTGCTGAAAGCCTCACACTGTTTGGCTTTGCTGCAGGAGCCAAGTACTTCTAAGGAGGCTGTAGGCTGGCCCTGTTGGCCACCTCCCACCCCCCCCACTGCCCTTTCCCTCTGTCTGGACATTTAGGCCTGTTCTTGCCCAAAGGTTGCAGGAAGAGGGGATATATTGGGTTTAGCTACTTTTTTGGTAAGGAAATCCTGTAACCCTCTCCCTACACACAGGTGAGCTGTGTTAGATTAAATATTTCTCTCAGGTCCTGGAGGTAGGATGAAACTATGAAGAGGGTTTACAGTTCATAGAATCATGGAATGATCTGGGTTGGGAGGGACCTTAAAGACCTTCCAGTGCCACCCCCTGCCACAGGCAGGGACACCTCCCACTATCCCAGGTTGCTCTAAGCCCTGTCCAACCTGGCCTTGGACACTTCCAAGGATGGGGCAGCCACAGCTTCTCTGGGCACCCTGTGCCAGGGCCTCCCTCCCCTCACAGGCAACAATTTCTTCCCAATATCCTTTCTAACCCTGCCCTCTGTCAGCCTGAACCCCATTACTCCTTATTCTGTCATTCCAGTTCTGAATGAAGAGTCCCTCTCTGACTTCCCTGCAGGCCTGTTTAGACACTGGAATGTTGCTATGAGGTCTCAATGCAACCTCCTGCAGGCTGAACAGCCCCGACTGTCTCAGCCTTTTTTCATGGGGAGGTGCTCCAGTCCTCTTATCAACTTTCTGGCCTCCTCTGGACTTGCTCCAACAGTTCCATGTCCTTATGTTGGGGGTACTGTTGGAACTGTGCACAGCACTCCAGGTGGGGTCTCAGGACAGCAGAGTAGAGGAGAATCTCCTCCCTCACCTGCTGCCCGTGCTCCTTTGGATGCAGCCCAGGACATGAGGAGTTTCTGGGCTGGGAGCACGCACTGCTGGCTCGTGGTGAGTTATTCGTCAACCATCACCCCCAAGCCCTACACCCAGGGCTGCTCTCAATTTCCTCTCTGCCCAACCTCCAGCTGTGGCTGGAATTGCCCTGACCCAGCTGTAGGACCTTGTACTGGCTTTGTTGAACCTCATGAAGTTCACATGGTCCCACCTCTCCACCGTGTCCAGGTTCCTCAACCCATCCCTCCAGCATGTGACTGCACCACACAGCTTGGTGTAGTCAGTGAATTGGCTTAGGGTGCCTAAATCCTACAAACTAGCAGCTCAAAAGCCCCTGGTTCTGGCTTTCAGTGAGGCTCTGCCCCCTGCCCTGCCCCTCTGCCCCTCACCAACATAACCTCAGCCTGGTGTGCTTGTCACTGACTCCTGCCAGTCTCACCTGGTGACAGCACAGCAGCAGATTTGGATGTTTCCTTGTGGCATGCTGCCTTCTGCAGTATCACACCATAGCACAGGCCACTTCACACCTGGCTGAGCTGTGCAGTTTTGGGAGAGAAGTTTTTTGTACTAGGAGCCACAACAAACATGGAACTCACCCTGCTGGTGCAGGAGCTGTGCCAAGGTGCTTTTGTTAATAGAACAGAGCTCTGGTAGCCTGGAAACAAGTGGTTTATTAACACAGCACCATTAAGTGTGGCCACGTCTGCTCTGGGCAGCCTGTCTGCCCTCCATACCAAGCCATTTGTTGGATTCTCTGAGCTCTCCATACTCAGCAATACCAATACCCTAAAAATGGAGGGAAGAGAAGGACGTGCCCTGGTTTCACCTCACCTCTTCCTTCTGTGAGATCTTAGGAAGGGCCTTTTGTTCTTTAATGTTTTGTCCTCATCTCCAAGCTCTGTGTGGGGTCCTGACCTTTGAACAAAGCTGGTGCCTGTTGCTGGAGCTGTTGGTGGTTTGGGGGCTCTGTGGGCAGGAAGGGGATCATGGCACTGGGATGGATCCCTGAGGTGGCAGGAAGCTGCTGGGCTGCCTCACGGGTACCCCACAGCACAGGGGAGTGCAGGAAGCGGCACAAAACGTTTAGTGGCTTTTTTATTCAAACTTGAGTTATCCAATTTCTTCCCCCAGCTTTGAATGGGCAAGGTGGAGCTTTAGGAACAGGTAAGTCTATGCTCAGGAGAGCTCCTCCTCCCCTCCTGGCCCCAGGTCCCTTACCTGCCCCTGCCTGGCCTGACTCAGCTCCGGTGTCACCCACAGCCCCCTGAAGGGATTGTCCTGCAGCCGTGGAGCACAGGCTGTACCACAGGAGCTGTCCGCACCCTCTTGGGGAGGATGGGAATGGAGACCAAGCCCTGGGGATCCCTCTGTCCCTTTCTGCATCATTTCTGTTTGTAGATAAAAGCCTGAGCACCTAATTCTGCTGACAGACCATAATCTCTACAGCAGGAGAAGCACAAAGCCAGTCTGCCAGGCAACAGAGTCTTCAACAACTGCAAAAGGCTCTTGTTTCATCCTTTCCAGGGACACTTTACCTCTCCAGGCAGGGCCCTGCTCTGCCAGCACAGTGGCAGGGACAGCCAGCTGTCTCCAGGCACGCCCGACTCACTCCAAGGCCAAGGTGTCTGGGAAGCTCTTGGGATTCAGGCAGTCAACAAGGTCATCATGGTCATTCACATTTTATTTTCTGCCTTCCACCATGATAATGTGGTATCCGAACTTGGTCTTGACGGGAGGATCTGTGTACACGGGCTTGTCCATGCTGCTCACAGGTAGGGCGAATGCTGCCTCCTGGAATGGTCCCACCATGGAGCCTCTGGTCATCCAGCCCAGGTCTCCCTGCAGGAAGAGACCGTCGGGGTTAAGCTTTGAGACTCCCAGCGCAGGGAGGATGGGTGACGCGGCTGTGGGACAGGTCTGTGGTGACATTGGTGACAGCGGCTCCCGCAGCCGCTGCCCGGCCCCCCTGCCCTGTCCCGGGTGCAGCACCCACCCCTTGCCTGGCCTTGTCCTCGCTGTATTGCGCTGCCACCTCGCTAAAGCGCTGCCCGGACTTCAGTTTCTCCATGGCCTCCATGGCTCGGCCGTGCTTCTCGCACAGGATGTGCCGAACCTGTGGGAGAAGCGGAGCGGGGCTGCGGCGAGTGGGACCGGCAGGGAGAACGAGCCCTCCTCGGGTGCTGGGGGAGAACCCGCACCCTGCCCGGCCCCCGCCGGCCCCCGGGCTCACCTTCACGGCGCTGCCGCCTCCCTTCGGGCCCTGCGCTTTGCCCTCGCTGCTGCCGCCGCCACTGTCGCCGCCTGTGAACGGAGCGCCCTGAAACCGGCCTGGCCACCGCCGCCCCCGAACCCTCACCCGGCCGGTCCCGCTGCCGCCCCCGGAGCCTCACCCGGCCGGTCCCAGTGTAGCCCCGGTCCCACTCACCCTTCACGGCTTTGCCACCGCTTTTCCCTTTGGGCGCCATCTTGCCGCCGTCAGGACCCCGGGCTGCCCGCGGTGCGCCGGGCAGGGGCCGCTCCCGCCCCGCCCCGAGGCCCCCGGGCTGCCCGCGACGCGCCGGGGTGGAGCGGCCGGGCGGGGCCGGTAGCGGCGGGGCTCGGAGCCCAGCTGACGTGTAGGAGTGCGCTCAGCATTCACGGCCGTGCCCAGGGCCCTCCCAGCACCCAGGGCTGTGCTCAACACCCCAGACTGTCCCCAGCACCCGGGCTTTCCCTAGCACCCCGGACTGTCCCCAACACCCGGAACTGTCCCCAGCACCCAGGGCTGCCCCCCTCATCCACCCCATCTGCTCCAGTACGCCAGGTCCGCTTCCCATGTCCAGTTACCCCCTGGCCTGTCCTCAGTGCCCAGTCCTGTCCCCGACTCACCCCCAGGCACGAGGGTTGATCTCACCAGTCCCCCCGGGCTGTCCCTGTCCCCTTCACGCATCTCACCTGCTCTCAGGATGCTAAGTCCACCCCCACCCCCTCACACCATCCTCCAGTGCCCTCCCGGCCTGTCCCCAGTGCCCACCCCGGGCTGTCCCTGACACCCCACAGTGTCCCTGCGCTCCCCAGAGCCATTGGGGACACACAAGTGAGTGGCAGACGCTATGAGATGCCCCAGTTGATGGGGCCGGGGTCCCCTCGAGCCAGCCGGGGGGTGTCAGGTGGTGCTCACCCCCCAGCACTGGTCCCTTGGCAGTCCCAAGAAGCACAGGCACAGGCGGGCAGCAGGGAGCACTTTACCAAGCTGGCGAGATAAAAAGTACAACATTCCATAGTTGGCACCTCGGCGGCCCCCACCGCGGGCCAGAGCTGTCCTGCCTTCCCAGCAGAAGAGCCACAGCCAAAGGGAGCAGGGAGCGGGCAGCCAGGGATGAGCACTCAGCCAGGAAGAGCCCCAGGAAGAGCCCCAGGAAAAACCTGTTTCTCCGGCCAGGGAAATGAAGATCTCCATCCCATGGCCAATCTCCATTCCATGGCCAATCTCTGTCCTACAGCTGACCCCTGGCCTAGCAGCCAAGGTTCACCCTGCCCCATCTGGACATTTCCCCCCAGCAGTGTTGGCCACTCCAGCTGCCAGTGGTGCTGGGGGTGTTGCAGGGGAGTCCCTGCCCCACGCTTGCCCCCAGCCCCCTTTGCCGGCTCCGTTCCTGGTTTCCTGAGCAGTCATGTGCAAAATGTGCCCATCCCCAGGGCTTCCCAAGCTGTGCCCTGGTCCCATCCCACACCAGTGCCCTGCCACCAGTCAGGGCCACGAGATGGGGGTGAAGTGTGGACATTCATTAGAGAAATTTTTTTGTGGGTTTTTTTTTCCTGAGTTTCTCAGCCTGGTTCTTAATTACAGGCTTAAATCTGCAGCCCTGGGAGAAGGAAGTGAGTGATGGGCAAGTACCAGGAGGGAGAGGAGGGAAGGGGAGGGGAGGGGAGGGGAGAGGAGAGGAGGGGAGGGGAACCAACTGGAGCCTCAGTGGGACCAGACCCAGGGTGGGGCTGAGGATGGGGAGGTGTTTGCCCAGGCTGTGCTCCCTGGGAGTGCAGAGCTCCTCGTGGGGCAGAGACCTCCCAGACCAACCCTGGCCCCTCGGAGGGGAAGCTGAAGCACTGCCATGGTGCCCTTGCTGCTGCCTGGACCCACTGCACCACTCCCCCACCCACCACAGAAAGGCTGGAGGGTGTGGAAATTTATCAAGAAATAAAGCAGAAATCTCCCTAAACACCCTGTTTCCTTGTCAGCCATGGCCTGGATGTTCCTGTTTCTCTGGGTGTGTGGCTGTGCTTGTGCTCGGAGTTGGTGTTTCCTCCCTGCCCTGCCCCAGTGCCCCTCACCATGGCTTCCGTCACTGACAGCTGGGGCTCCCATGCTGAAGCCAGGCCACAGAGAAGCAGCTGGAGGTGAGGGGGACAAGTCCCACCCAGGGATGCGCAAACCCTTCTCCATGGCCCCGTGCATGTGCCCTGATAGCGCGTGTGCTGCTCAGCCTTGCTCAGCTCCCTGGTGGCGAGCAGGCACAGGTGAGCAGTGGGCAACCCCGGGGACACCCCAGGAGTCACCGGGGAGGTGGCTCAGGTGATGTCCGTCTGGATTCAGCCACCACCTCTCTGGCATCCCAGGACCTCCAGTGGCTGGGGCAGCAGAAGAAGCTGTTGCAGGGTCCCTTGGGGAGATGCAGGAGGCAGAGCTGGGGATGAGTTTCCTTCCCACTTCCTTTCCATGGCACAGTACCCCTGTCGCCCCAGTTGGCCGCTGGGTGCAGGACCCCCAACACGGGGGCTGGCAGGGAGTGGGGCGGCTGCCGGACCCCCTGTGCACTGAGGCCAGCGGGGCTGGCGGCAGAGGTGACCCCGGGGTTTGTTTTTGGACCAAGAGCTGAGGAGCTCAAAATGCAGCATTTTGGGGGCTTTCAAGGGGTGGGGGTTTGGCTTGAGGTGGTGGCGCTGGCTGCGGATGCGGTGCCAGTTCCCCGTGTGGCAGGGAGGATGCTCGGGGCGATGACGGGGAACCTCCTGTGACTCTTCAAAAGCACCCGTAGATCCAGCCGACCCCTGGTGTCTTCCCAAAGTGCATCTGTGTGTCCAGCTGAATTCAACCAGGGGATGTCTGCATGGGAAACTCAAAGTACAATGTCAAAGGGAAGAGAATCAAACATCACCACCACTGTGCATTAAAAAAGCTGTTTAAAGTACCACATGCCGAAGGGACCAGAGTCTCAAGCTGCTTCGCTGCGGGCATGGGGCGATGCCGGGGGCTGTGGTCCCACTGCTTCCCAGGTGGGCACCTTCAATCCCATGAGCTGGCTCAGCCAGGGCCGGTCCCAGCCACTTCCCTCCTGGGAAGGGCCCAGAGACACGGAGGCTTGGCTTCCAGCCGCTGCCTCTCTGCCAGCAGCTCTCCAAGTAAGGAACAAAAGCAGAAGGACCCCCCAGATGGACACAGAGGCTCCCCAGCAGCCAGGACAGCCCCTTGCAGCAGCGCTCCCTCTGCAGCCATTGCCACTCCTCTGGCTAGAGGGGCTCCTGCATGGTCAGGGCTGGCTTTTGGAGCTGTTTGCACTGTCCAGCTCGGGGGCAAACTCTGTGATGACCCTCCGGGCCAGCGGGTTTGTGGTCTTGAGCAGTTCGGCAGCAGATGGCCGGGTACCGGGGCTGGTTTTGCTGCTCTTCTTCTGGAGCAGGGCTTTAAAATCCTCATTCCTGCTGGAAGACTTCCCACTGCTGCCTGCTGCTGCTGGGGACTCGCCAGTCGGGGAGCTTGAAGTCTTCACAGGTGAGTGGGAGGTGGGTCGGCTGCTGAAGGTGTCACCAGGCTCTTTCCGCCCCAAGACCTTCCTCTTTGACCTAGGCACCAAAGGGACATGAGTAGGAGCAGCCCCAGGCTGGGGTGAGGTCCCAGAGCAAGTGGTGCCCAGCACCAGCTGTGTCTGTTCTGCTGGGGCAAGGTGACAACACCAGCATGGCAGGTGATGCTCCTAGCAGGTAGGACCAACCCGGACCCTCCCTGCAAGCTGCTGGCCCAGCCTGGCTGCACTCTGCTCGAGGCAGCATCAGCCGGGCCATCCCCAAGCACGAACATTGGCCCCAGTGTGGAAAATGGAGGTATCGTGGTGGGGGGACACTGTGCCTGGCACTGAGACTGTGGTGGGACCCAGTGAGTGCAGGGGTTGTGCCCCTCAGTGCATGCACCAGCCTTACCTGTGGATCACTGTGAAGAGATCCTCCGTGGTGCGGGACGTCATGAACACCTCATCGTCCTCCTCCACGATGGACTCAGCCGTCTTGTCACTGGCAAAGCTCTTCTCTTCCGTGCTGGCCTCTGCCGAGCTGCCTGTGGGCAGGAGGAGAAGACAGCAGTGAACCCCTTGTGTGGCATGGGGGAACCCCTGTCCCTGGGGTGATCCCACCATTGGGCTGGGGAGACCCTCACCTTGCTCTGAGGCAGGCTCGCTGACAGGTGTGGTGTCCACAGCCTTGGGGGATGGCAGATCCTCAGCGTCGGGGTCGCAGCAGGTGGGGTCAGCATCCAGCGTGATGATGGGGCTGGGGGTGGGTGGCAGGTCCCCCACACCAGCTCCCAGCTGTGCCGGGGACGGGATGAGCGGCAGGTACAGCACGCTGGGCTTTTTGGGCACTGGTGGTGGCACCTTGGCCTTCCTGCGCTCCCTGTCAGCAGCACCACCTCGCTCCGGCTGCAGCTCCTCCAGGCTGCCCTGCGAGAGCCGCCGGGGTCCTGCCGGGGTCAGGGACAAGTGGGACTCCCCTCGACCCCTCCTCAGCTCTCCCCTCCGCAGCACCACGAAGCCATCCTGTGGCAGCCCCTTCTCCTTGACGGCAGTGCCTGGCGGGGACGTGGGGGAGAGGGGACTCTCCTCCCGCAGAGCCGGGGGCTTGGGCAGGATGCACGGGGGGCGCCTGGCCAGTGGTGGCTTCTCTGCCACAGGTGGCTTCACCTTCCTCTCTGGCCCTGGGCAGGGAATGCGCGCTGGCTCCTCCGTGTGCTCCGGGCCGTCAGCGTTGTCCTCTGTCTCCGAGCGGCTGATGGAGCGGAGGCGGACGGAGCGCAGGTCCGACTGTGTCACCACTGGCATGATGGGTGTGATGGGACTGGTCTTCTGCACCAGCCTGGTGCCAAAGGTGGAGTCAGAGTGGTGCCGGCTGACCTTCGTCTTCCCCTTCAGGGAGATCTTCAGCCCCGAGAGGTCAAGGTGGGCAGGTGGAGTCAGTGGGAGGTCGAAGGACAGCCTGGCCTTGGGGCTCCTCTCCATGGGGGATGTGGGAGGCAGAGAGGATTTTCTCTCGGGGACCAGTGGCCTTACACGCACCTGATGCGGGGAGTGCCCAAGGATGGTGGAGGTGGGTACAGTGGGGGTTGGGGTCTCCGACTGACTGGAGTACCCGCTGGATGGGGACATCAGCCCTGTGGGCCTGCCAGGAGAGGAGGTCTTGAGGTCTGCCTCAGTGGAGAGCTGGGAGGGCGTTGTGGCCCTGGACACCGAAGGGGACACAAGGGACTCGGAGCTGCCCCGTGTCTTGGTGCACTCGATGGCTGTGGTCCCTGTGGTCGTGCTTGAGCCGGAGAGGGACCGGTAGGGATCACTGCCGGCCTTCCAGTCTGTGAGATGCCACTGGTGGGGGGCAGCTGTGCTGTCGGATTCCCTCACCACACTCCCCTGGGGGTCGGCGTGCACCAGCCGGTGGCCCTGGAGCTCGGGTGGGATGCACAGGCTCTTGGGCCGCTGGTCCTTGGGCAGAGCCGCACTGAGCCCTGGGTCGCTGTCCTGCCCCTCTTTAATCAGCGAGACGCTGCGTGTGGGTGGTGAGGGCTTCTTCTTGGCCTTCTTCAGGGAGATGCTCTTGGAGCGCTGCCGTCGCTGGCCCTCGGGCTCCAGCCCCAGTGAGATGTTGTCGGTGCTGGTGCTGCCCTCAGAGCTGGCGCTGGGGTAGCCCAGGGCATAGTTGGCACTGCCCCGCCGCGTCTCGGTGTACATGATGTCCACAGAGCAGAGGGACCCCGAGTCAGTGGGCACCGACAGTGACCGCTCGCGGAACCGGCACCCTGCCCGCTCCACCTCGAGATGCACTGGCCCTGCCGCTGCCGCTGGCTCCTCTCGGCTTCCTGGCAAGAAATTCCCCTTGGCTTCTTGGACGCAGCTGGGTGTGGCGGGGGAAGCAGGCACTGGACTGGAGAAGAAGCTGGGCCCGTTGCTGCCCACGCGTTCTTCTGTGGCAATGAAGAAGGAGGTGGTGGTGGCGGGTGAGCCTGGGCTGGGCGATGGGATGGAGCTGCCCGGCGAGGTGCAAGTGGGCCCCTTGCCTGGGCCAGTGGCGAGGCTGGGGGGGCTCCCATAGCCCAGGGCACTCCAGGGCGGGGGAAAGGGGGTGCCCTGCGTTCCATTGCAGGTGCTGGCACAGGGGGTGGCCGCCCCATCCATGGCAGTAGGTGGTTGGCAGCAACGAGCCCCGAGGTCGCTGAAAGTCTTCCTCAGCGGGGCCGAGAGGGGCTGGTAGGGGCTGACCTCCTGGGGTGTCGTCCCCTGGCTCGTGGCCTCGGGCACGAAGCTGCAGGAGAGGGACTCGGCGATGGGCGCGTGTGTGCTGGACGTGGGGCCGTTGGCGCTCCCTGCAGGGAGAGACACAGCCCAGTGAGTACCATCCCATTTTGCTCCTTGGGGCACGGCCCTGCCCTGCACACCAGGGGCCAGGACTGGACCCATCCAGTGGCCAGTCTCAGCACTGCATCTCTGCCCAGGCATAAAATGTGCCTGGGCAGGTGGAGGGGATGGATTGTCACCCCCTTACCAGCTGCTCTCCACCCCCCTGTATTAGCGTGGCCATAAGCCAGCAGGGGCCAGTCCCCAGCCTGTGTTAACTCTTGAGCCTGGGATCTGTTGGCTGGAATGTGCTATGGACAAATCAGCAGCTGTGGCAGGAGGCTCTATCCATGGGGGCATCAGCCCCACAGCAACCAAAGTGCTGCCCTGGTGCTGCTCCGTGGTGGGGACACAGACGTGGACCAGGAGGAGCCAGGCAAGCATCGCCAGCTGGGACAGGGAGGGACACAGTGGCTCACAGTGCCATCCCATCACAGCACCTTTGGGATGCGGAAGGAGCTGGGAGCCCCGCTCTGAGCACCTCCAGCAGACATGGATACTCAAGGCTGTGGTGGGCTGAGGTCTGATCAACTCCAAGGGAGGAGCTGTGACCAGTTGATGTCACGGGGAGAAACCTTCCTCCTACCTGGTGACAACTGTCTTGGAGCAGCTGGTGCCATGGCTTCTCCCACAGCTTCTGCCTACCTGCCTCCAAGGAGAGGCTGGTTCTGATTTCTCTACACCTTCCATGGGGGACAGCAGAACACAGCCCCTGAGCCATGGTGGCTGCTGTTCCCACAGGTCCAATGCCAGCCCAGGAGTGCTCCAGGCACCCTCACACACACACACCCTTGGCACCGGCATGGCCAGCTCGCTAGCCCCAGAAAAGACCCACAGCCATGGCACCCTGCCATGGGGTCTGCCCACAATGGAGAAGGTGGGTAGGGCTGGAGCTGTTGGAGCCAATCCTGGGTGACTCCTGTCTCAGGACCCTGACTTGGGGTGAAGGTGCTGTCCCCGAAGCCATGCCAGCCCCAGGCCAGGTCAGTGTCATCAGTGTGCCCAGCACCTCAGTGCCCTGGGAGGTGTGCTTGCACCTCCCCATGGCCAGAGTGTCCCCAGGAGCCCATCTGTGCCTGGGCTGGCTGCCAGCCCTGGGGTGGCTCTGCCCCGCCATCAGGGCAGCTCTGGGGGTGCCAGCCCTGCCCGGGTGCTGCCTGCGCGGTTCTTGCCGTCACCTTGGTCTCGCAGGGACAGGTTAGGGAATCCAATAATGGTCCGTCTACGCCGCAGGGTGGACTTTGGGTTCATCGCGGTCTCTGTGTTAAACAGGGAGTGACGAGCACTCGCGTGCCTAGCAAAGTGCTGCCCTGTAGCCAAAACAAACACCGGTACGCCGCGGTGCCGGGGGCCGCTGCCAGGGTGGGGGCTCGGCTCCCTCCATCACCCATGTCCCCTGTGTGTCCCCAGCCTGGGATGGTGACACAGGCAGAGGTGTGGGATGGCAGGAGGATGGTGCGAGCACGGGGAAGGTGGAGGCACGGCGGGAGATGCTGCAGATGGAGGTGGGATGGATGGAAAGCTGCAGAGTCCGGCCCCATGCTGCGTGACAGGCACTGGTCTGTGCTGGTGAGGCTGGACCCCACAACATGGTGCTGAGCCAGAGGGGGATGTGGACACGAGGCACAGAGAGGGAGAGGGACCAGGGCCCTGCCGGCACAGCTCTCCATGATGCAGGGGAAGAGCAGACAGAAATCTGCCCTCCAGAAGTCTGCCAGTCTGACCTGGGGCAGAGCGTGGCACCTGTGTCTGCGAGGACTGGGCCAGACTGCACTGCTGGGAGCTGGGCACCGAGAGGACAAACAGACTGACGGACAGCGGAGGAAGGTGAGACAGGCCGGGTGCATGGCATGTGTTGAGAGCCCAGGTGACAACAGACCTGGCTGGCTGGGCAGCACAGCAGGCATGTGAGACCAGCCAGCAGCACGGCCAGCAGACCAGATGCACGAAGCTGCAAATGGCACAAGAGATGGCTGGGAATTATGGACACCAGCGTGGCCCTGCTGTCTCCTCTCTGCCCCAGTGCCCACCTGACCCATGGGGACACAGCTCGCAGCCCCAGCCCCCTCCCACCACCCCACCCCTGCCCCAGATGGCTGTTGGGGCACATCTCTGCCTGCACGTGTCCCCCCTCCATGCCATGGGGTGCTGCCCTACCCGAGACATTGATGGGGACAATGTTGGTCTGGATGGAGCCGGGCTGGTGCCGCTGCTTCTCCTCCACGGGGGGCAGGGGGAAGGCCCTGAGCCAGGGGGACTGCTTGTCTGGGCTGGTGGGGAGGCTCAGGGAGGCGTCAGGGGGCCGAGCGCTGAGCCCAGTGCTGCCGGTGCTCTCCTCTTCGGCTGCTCGCCTGCTTGAGGGCTATGGGGAAGAAAGGCACATCAGCCACCAAAGGGACAAGGGTAGAATACAAACAGGGACTTGCTGCCCACCCTGCCCCTCCAGAACTCACCATAAGCACGAACTCAAGGCGCTTGGCAGGTGGGGGTCGGGGTGACGGTTCAGGGGAGGTGTCGGGGGGCAGGTGACCAGTGGCGCGGAAGGTCTGCCCCGTGACCCTGCTCTCGGTGTACTGCTCCTCATACTCCTCTGCAAGAAAAATGGCACCTGGGACCTTGCTCCTGCTGCCGGCTCCCAGGGCAAGGGGCGCAGGAAGGTATGGTGACTGTCCCCAGCCTAGCAGGCCGTTCCTTCTCAGGACAGGCAACTCAGAAGGTGAGGAAGGGAGACCCCAAGGAGGGTCTGGGGGAGCTGAAGCAGTGTGAAGATCCCAGCAGCTGGCCCCGCTGTGGGGGCTGCCAGGGGATGTGGTGGGTCCTGGTGGGAAACAGCCCCTCTGGGGGTAGCCAGGAGCTCAGTATGTCCCCATCCTGTAATTGTTGAGCTAATTAATGCTGGTGGCTGTGGCCTGGTGGAAAGCAGGGCTGCTCAGGCTGACTTAATGAGATTACAAGCTGGGGGATGGCTGGGCTGCTGATCTCATCAATGCCTGAGGAGCATCCGAGCCAGGGCCATGTGACAGCCTGGGCCAGAGATCGGAAGGAAACAAAACCAGTGGCCACGTTGATCCAGTTAGGCAGATTGGTGGCAGGTCCCTGAAGCCCTTGTGAGCAGAACTGCACTGTGGTGGGGCTTGTGGGTGCCCTGGTGGCCCCAGTGGCCTCAGTGGCCCCAGCGGGTGATCCTGGTCCCAGTTGCTTTGGCACTTGCAGCAGTGACTTGGGAGCAGAGATCAGTGAGGGGCTACTGGAGGCTGGGATCCCCCAGGACCCAACTTCTGCAGTTTGGTGAGGTCCAAGGAGTGGCTCAGACATGTGTGTGGGAGATAAGATCAATGTCTCACGGTGGTCATGTACCCAGGGCAGCACCCACTCAGCACCCTCACCCAGCCCACCCCGGCCCCTCTCCCTGCTACCTTGCAGCAAGCTCTGGAGGTTGAGCTGGGCCTCCTGGTGCAGCTGCTCCATGCCCGGCGGGCGCCCAGCTGCCAGGAAGACGTTCACAGGCTGCTGCCATGGCAGCTTGGCAGGGGCGGCTTTCTTGCTCTCGAGGTCCAGGTTAGAGGTGGCTACAGGCGGGAGAGAGTGGGGTCAGAGGCAGGTGGGCAGGCGGCTTCCCTGCAGGTGCTGCCGCGGGATAACACCAAGTCCGCACAGCACTCATCCCACCCTAGCTCTCTGGGAACACGGGGACTGGGATGTGGCTGTGTCCCATGCTGGCAGGCCCGCTGGGACCAGCCCTCATCACCGCCACCACCTTGGGAGCTGGACACTGTCCCTGTGAGCTGCCAAGAAGGGAATCGGGTGAAATTGGGGAAGGAAGCCAGCCCTGCCACCCGTGCCGAACCGCGCCCGGGTGCAGGAAATGCTGCATGCTCCGGTGGAGCAACATCCTGGCTGTGGAGGAGCAGAAGTTGCAACTGAAAGGCAGGAGCGAGGGGACCCATCGCTTCCATCGCATTGGAGCTCAGGGCTCATGTGCCCTGCCCTGGTGTGGACACCCCCAAAGCTCTCTGGGGAAGGAAACCTCTGTGAGGACTGCTCAAAGCCTCTGAAACACCCCTTTGGGTGGGAAGGTCCCTGGGAGCAGGATCTGGGCTCAGCGGTGAGCTGGCCCTGTGGGGAGCTGAGCGCTGCTCCCACAAACAAGCTTTGC
>WBMZ01000626.1:37688-149698 GCA_013400975.1 Atrichornis clamosus | reverse complement strand
CAGAGCCCGATCCCCACACCCCGAGGTGTCTCCCCGAGCCGGGCGAAGAGGCAGTGAGCAAAAAAAAACTTCCGGCTGCTGGGGACTGCTCCCCCCACCCCTCCACACTCACACACCTTCCCCACCTCCTTTTGTGTTTTTCAAAGCCATATCAAAAGGCTCGGCCAGGGGGATCAACCATTCTTTTTGTGTTCTGATTGTCTGGCATTTACATAAGACTACACTCGCTCCTGCCAGTTGTCTCCCTGGTAACCAACTGGAAAAAGGAAGAAAAAATTCACTAAGAAACACAAACCCACCACATATGGCATGGATCTGAATGCACCACCTTTTACTACAGCCCACAGCCTGATGCTGCAAATCCTGACACTGTAGTGCCTGAGGGTTTTAAATGTGTTGGAGATATCAGGGCAGGAATTTGTCCCGTTTTCCTCCCTCTTACTACTCCAGAGCTAGGAGTATTGCAGTTATAGAGGAGTGAGATTTGCTTTGTTTAGAAAAGTTGTGTGGCAGAACTTTAATGTTCTCTAACCTCAGTTTCACCCATCTGCTGCTGCATGTGCAGACAAGTATGCAAGGGGATAGAAAGGTCTGGATATTTCTCTTTTCTCCTTCTGGGAAGGTGATTTGACTGGCTCAGTTGTGACATCTCATTCCTTTTTAACTCCATGCTTGTATTTGAGTGTCGGCTTTTTTTGAGCAATGGCCTCCAGACCTGGAATGCAATAGCAATTTTATTTTTAGGGTTTTGATTACCTGGGATATGGGCAAGCAAGCAGTGTTGGAGAAAACTCATGGGAGAAGTCAGCCAACCACTGACTGGAAATAGATAAAACAAAAGGACGAGCTCGAGGTGTACATGGAGAAGGCAGGGAATGACATTTAACACCAGGCAGTCTGCGATTCCCCTTGCAAATGTGTTTATCCTGCAGCATCTGAATGCCAAAAAACCATTCTGGTTTTTGGTCTGGTAAGGGAGCAGAACACGCGGCAGGAGTTACAAGCATACAGCAAAACCAATTCTAACCTATAGTTTAGGGTTTAATAGAAGTTGTTGGTGTGCTATATTAATTGTTTTACGCTTGAAAACATGAATTAAAATAACAAGAATTCCACCCAAAATAGAGATGCAGAGGCACTAAGGCTTTTTAGAGAAACATTTCCATGGACATTTCTCCTGAACTTATAATTTATTTTCAGGCAAATGGCTAGTTTAGGAAGAACATAAATATTCTGTCATACAGCCAACTCTTCAAATATATGATGAAGGTGAGAAGTTTAAACTACTGGCAGTGTCTTATTTTTTGAAAAGTAGGGTCAGCAATCCACGGAGAGAAAGAAAACCCTTGTGCCTGGCAAGGATCAGGGTGGAAACAGTAGAATGCTAAGAAATGCTATTTAAAAGTGTCTTTGAATATTTTCTTGAGGCGAGGGTTGGGGTTTAGAAAGTGTAAGGTCCTTCAGCCTTGATCCTTGTGGGTGCTTTCCAACTCAGAATATTGTGTTTCTGTTTGATTGCATATGACAGTGAGAAAAGGTTTATGGAATTTTGTCCTATCTTTGTTTCTGACCGAAGTCTTGTGTTTGCCTGGCTTTTTCCATGCGTAAACTTTGAATGCCTTGCTCACTTTTTAAAGTTTCAAAATTAAGTAAAGAAATGGAGCAATTTTACTCTGGAGTGTCTATGGCTGGCTGTGTGTTGGCAATGAGCTATTGAAACACCTTATGTGCTGGCAGTTTAGGTAGATTTGTCCTAGTTCAGGTATCAAAACGTATCACAGAAACCAGGAAAGGGCTTTTAGAGGTCTTGAACAAAGTGCTAAAAATGGAGTTTTTTGTTTACAAGAGCACTAAACATCCAGTGTTGGGGAATATATGGGAAGTTATGGACAGGAAGAATGAAATTAAGTTCCAGACAAATCATGAAAGCTCTATAAGACACTAGTGCCTCCTGATAAAACTGTTGGGTTATTTAGGTGTGATGTGGGCTCCACACAATCTGAAATCGAAGCAGTCTGTTAGGGTTTAAATGAACAATCACTTAGAAGATTGAGATCAATGTGTTTTAGAAAGTTAATGAAAGGCTGAAGAGAAAAGAAGTTGATATAGGCTTTGGTTTTGTCTCCAGACTTACTTCATAATCAAACCAGAATTTTGTGGGCCTGATTCTGCTCTTACTTATGGGAGCCAAGGCTTGTGCTGTGTCAGGTGAGAACATTCACATGGAGGTGGGAGGGTGCTTCTTATCCTGGCACCTTTAGAATAATTTATGGATTCTTTTCTTCTTCATCAGTCAATATGTAAACAAAGGAGGCCGTTTTCAGTGACACTGAGGTCCTTTGGCAAAGTAAAGAGAGCAAGAACAAAGCAGTGCAAAGTCAGTAGCTTGTGACTTGAAACCTGGCTTCAGTTGTCAGTCCCCAGCAGTGACCTTGGGGAAACTGCTGAGCCTCAGCTTACCTTTATTCTCCATTTGAAAATGAAGATAATGGGGTTCCTGTATCTCAAGACTCTTGTTTGGGTTCTGATGGGAGGCCCCTTGGTGAGAAAGAGGTCTTGTTACAGGACCTCACTTAGAAGTGTTGCAGGGAACTATAAATGCAAAGCCCACACTTGTTTAGTGACATTATGCCAGTGCATTTCAGCTAAGCTTTTTATTTCTTTTCTCTACAGAGAGGGAAACCACTCATGGGTGATTTTTATTTCCTTCCCTCAGATTTTACAAATTTCCATTAGGCTAACAGAACACAATTATTCTTCTCTCTGTTCTTCTTTCCTAAGTAGAACTAATGGCCTAATGGTTAAGGGAAATATCTTTCTGAACTTGCATTGGTTGCTCTGGATAATTACTTAGTGCTCTCCCAAAGGTTTGCCAACAACTCTTAAATTCTTCACACAGTGCTCCCATTTCCTGGAGGGAGGACAAGACAAGTGTTCTGCAGTTATTGACGGGCGGTGCCCTCACACACCATCACTATGTGGAAGTGAGTAGAGCACAAAGCCCAAGTGATCTGCTCAAGATAAGCTGTAGTGCAGAGCATCTGGAAATGCAGAAATACAGCCTAAGCACCTGGCTCCTTTTCTCTCTCCTTGCCCCAGAAGAGGAGACCATACCACTAATCATTAGGAATGCAAATTGTGTTTCTCAGGAAGAATTAGACAGCCTGGAGATCAAGCCCTGCCTTAGTATAGTGCTGCAGAGCTGTCCTAGTTATCAAGAGTAGCATCAAGGGACTGAGAGAAGTATTAGAATCTAGCTCAAGTGATTTGGCTTGGCTTGAATTGAGTTTATAGCATTGATGACAATCTTGTAATGTGTCTTACTCTAAAGACAATTTCAAAGAAATCTGCACCTCCTCTGAGTAAATGAAAAGAACATAGTTTTCCAGTAAGAGGAATCCAGCTGCCTGATGCTGTAATTGGTATTAATGCCTGTACCTCCTATTAACCTTTTCACATTGTAATGTTATCCCAAGAGAAATCAAGAATCTGACAGAGTACTGCTCTGTAATGGGTTGTGGATTAGGAGTAATGAATCACTTACAGGAAGTTGTCTTTGCTGGGATATAAGACAATATTTAGTCTCCAAAGCAACTGTCAATGTGCTTTAAAAAAAAACCCCAAAGAACAAAATCTTCTATTTTGTGTTCTTAGCCTGTCCTTCAGCAGCCCCCTGATGCCAGCACATGTAGCAGGGAAAGAATTTTATAAACTTTCTGTCAGTATTAAAATCTAAGGTTTTTTTCTTGCCTGTAAACCAGTAAAACTCTCCCCTCTTGTCCCTTATTTTAATGGTGTTACTGCTTAGTGTTTGCCTCATACCTTCCACTCACAAGGTCCTGGAGTGCAGCACAAACTCTCTCCATTTGTGCTGAACTGTTTGCTGTCCCCCTGTAGGAGCAGAGGGAAACGAGGCACTGAGAAATTGCCATACCCTGGCATCCCATCTATAACAAAACTGATTTCCTCTTTGTCAGTGTTAATCAAAGCATGAACTGGAAATTGCTCTATTTTTCCCTCCCTCACCTCTACTTCTGATTGTGATTCATCAAGCAGTTTTGACTGTTTCACTTACAAGGGGACATTAAAGTGTGGAAAAGCATTATGGGTTGATCTTCAGGTATAATTCCATAAGGAAATGGTCTGATCCATGAAATTTCCCAAGCCTAAAAATCTCCCTTGGTGAGCCTATTGCACCTCAGTGCTGCTACAATAGGCTTTTGCAATATGCTCCAATGGGATTTTATTTTTAGAAGGAAATATTTTAACTAGGACACTAACAGGCCTTGGCCTTTCTATCACATGTGAAAAGTGCTCTAATGTGATTCCTGTGCTTCAACTCTGTGAGATAAATTGAAGGACCTTTCCATTTTCAGCAGCTGTGGGATACACAAAAGAGCAAGCTTACCTTTATTGTGGGCCTTGCTCTATTATTTTCTTCTGTGATGCATTTAAAGGTAGTTATGTAGTGTCATAGTTCAGAAATATTATTGGTAGCAAAATGATGCATGATGCTCTTGGGCAGGAGACGAGGACACCTGCTGGAAGACTCTTCACAGAGCAAATAATCCATCTTCCTATTTATTTATTTTTAAAACACTCCTCAAAGCAACTGCAAGGGGACATGCTTCTGAAATAAACTGCTTTTGTGCTAACTTTTCACCCCCAAGACTTTTATGTTGTTTCTGGAAAAACACACAGATATGTTTTAGCACTGCAACCAGACTTGGAAAACATTTTCCTGCCCCTGATAAGAAACCCCATATCAAGTTAATTATTTCACATATCTGATGATTCCTGTATGCACTCTTTGCCTTCCTGTGCAGTTACAACCCCAGAATTTCACTCTGTGTGGATGTGTGCCTGAAGTGGATTGGGAACTGACAGTGCCCTGCTTGCAAAGTCTCAATGTGTGCCAGAACTGAAACACCATTAAGGCCCTGGCACTCTGTTTCTGATATTTTATTGCTATTTATAATTCCAGGTGTTTGCAGCTCTGTGTTAAGGAAGAACTGGAAGTACACTGTGCCAACAGCAGCCCTGGGAAGCAGACTGTTACATCCTGGTATGATTTTAGTAGTGATTGAAAATGCAAAGAGCAGGGAGGGGCTTGGAAGGTGAAAAGACTTATATCATGTGTTTTTCTAATGTGTTTTTCTTTCCTTGTGTGAAAATGTGTCTTCTTTTAAAAAAATGCGAAAAAGAATTATCCTAACTTCTAGAAGGCTGACTTGTGACTTGTGGGTGGACATTATTGACTACTGGAGCTGCTGTCAGGTGAAATACTTGCCCATGGTGACCATGAAGGCCCTGCTTATGAATCACCATCTCTAACTGTTTTAGCCTAACTTGAATTGTTTCTGCTGAAGGCAATCAGTGCAAAATGCATTTCCCTCCAGGCATATGTTCATATCTTCAGGTTTATTCTGGATTTGCTAATATAGCTACTCCTGCCTCTTCCCTTTGCACTTAAATTGATGCAAAGGCTGGAATTATGTGATAATCAGATTTATCGTCTTTTCAAACATCTGCTCTTGCCGAATGGTCCGGCAAATCTTTCCCATGGTTTTACTCTAACATTTCCCCATGCTCTCCCAGGCCTCTTTGCTTTATGAAGTTATGTAAATATTTCCTTGCTTAAACACACAATGATAATATTTTAGATTGACTCGAGTAGGTTTTACTTCTAAAGTCACCTGTCAGCAAGGAGGGATTTGCTGGAGCAAGGAGAGGGAGGGAGGGTGGGTGGGCGGGCTGCTGTCTTTCTGAAGCAGTGCAGGTGCTTTCCAGGTGGTCACATGCTAACTGCTAAATAATTTGTTAGACAAATAGACACCTTTTTCCAAAGTATGCAAGGGTTTGTTTTATTTGTGATGTTTAATAGATACATTTGTGTCAGAAAAAGTAACTTACTGACCTTTGTGTATATTTGCTATAGTAGAGATTCTGTTAACATATTGCAAAGTGATCATGATTAGAGATTTATTAGTTTCTAGAGTAGTATTAATTGTTCACGTGATACTGATACAGCTTTTCCAAAATTTTCATATTGCCCAATAAGTTTTTTCTTTATCATGCATCTGATTCACTAACGAGGTTTGACTTCCATTTGGCTGTGCTCACACCTGTGCCATTTGGCACTGGAGCTGCTTTTATTGCTGTGTTCATGTGCCTCCTTCTGATTGACAGAATTTTGGAGTGTTAAACAAGGCAGATTTAGATCCCCTGCATTTCCTTATGTGTGCCCTTTCTAGATGGTAAAGCTTGAAACATGATCCAGTGTGGCCTGGATCTGCACTGGATATAATGTGTAAGAGAAAAAGACTTAATTTTGTAGGAGGTGGATGTGTCTAAGCAAGGTTGTACTAAACTCGGAGTAACTCGTTTGAGTATCAACTGCTCTTTTTAAAAAACTATTTCATAATCCATAATATTTTCTTTAATGTTGTTATTCTACATCTACTCCGTATGTGCATTTCCACATGCATGCTGTGAGCAACTCACTATTCCCTTCATGCATCTTTGGACATGTGTGGAATGCCACTTCAATGCATTAGATTCAAATCAGACTTTAATGAGTAAATCAGGGCATTTTAGCAAACCATTTGATAAATGGTCCTGCAGAGGAAGCCAGATGGGTGGATCCCATGTTTTTGCTGAACTGTCTATGCAATGCTGGGACAACAAGAATTGTTGGACAAAATATGTAAATTTACATCATGGTCTGTGTTTCTGTCGCTGTTTTCTGAGGTAAATGCAATTTACTTTGACAGAAGTGACTGTTACGTGTTAAAATGCTCACACAGCAGGGTTATGTTCATGTTTTATTTTGGCAGAGACAGTAAATTCCATTCACATTGCAGTTACTTTTCCTTCTTTCATCTGACTCAAGGCTGGGTTGTGCTTGTATGGCTGAGGGAGTGAGTCTGCAGCTTAGATGAGCAGCTCCTTGACAAGCCATACAGACTGCATCCTGCTTGTTCTCCCAAACTGGCTATGTCTTCTCCATACCTGGGGCAGGGAAATGGTCCTGCTGAAAGATGTGAAGTGAAAAGTGTCATTGCATGAAATGCTTGCCACTTCTGATAGTCTACAGTCCTTCCATTCTGTTTCAACACTGTGCTTGTTCTGCAAACCTGGCATACTTGGAATTTAACCTAGGTCAGCTAATGAAATGCCTGCTTTTTTACTGAATGTCCTCAGTTCAGACTTGCCCTTTAGTGCTGGCATATGATCCCCTGCAGATTAATGGGAACTGATTTTCATACAGACTTCATCTGGAGGGGGCTTGAGCACCTGCTGGAGGCTATCTATCGGCAAATGTTATTTTTCTTTTAAAAGGTTTACGATTGCTAAGAAACAAAGCACTAATGACACCCTTCCATAGCATCACAGACATGGAGGAGGAAGCCCTGGCGCTGTGCGGGACGCAGCCGCCCATGCCCGGCCTCCAGGCGGCCCCGGGAGGCGGCCGCATCTCACCGCCCGCCTGGGGTGGGGCTGGCCCGGCCCCCGGGTGAGGCAAGAGCCGGCGGGGCCGGAGTGGGTCTTCCTTTCTTTTCCCTCCTGCCTCACTCGGTGCTCCCGGTGGCTCAGGGCGGCGCGGCGGAGCGGCGGAAGGTGAGGGGCGCTGGCAGCGGAGGCGAAGCGGGCGGGCCCTCGCTGTCCCGAGCAGTGTCTCGTTGTCCCTCGCTGTCGCTCATTGTCGCATCTCTCTTTGCAGACTCGGACTCGGCCCCACCCGAAAGATCTCAGAGATGGCGAAGGTGAGGAGGGTAGCAGCCCAGGGCGGACGCGGCCCCTGCCCGGCCGCTGCCGGGACATCCTAGTTTTATCCCTCTCTTACTCCTCACAGATTTATTTTCGGGCTCCCCTAAACCAACCCAAGCCTGAGCAAACGCCGACGGGAGGGGAACGGGGATCATGTGATGCGCGCGTCAGGCACAACTTTTTTTTTTTTTCCACCACTTTCCACTAATTTGGCCAAGTTTTCGGTACCCTGTGTTTATACTGTGCGTGGGTGGAGGCTCCTTTCACTGAAAGGAAGGAGAAAAAAAAGTTAGTGCCGTGACAGCGCCTAGTGGAGCTCGCGGCTCGGTACTCCCATTCGTAGTTTTCCCATACCTAACATAAATTTTTTTTGAAGCCTTAGTGCTATCGTGCAGTTCTTTTTTTGGTAATTTTTCCTTTGCAGCCCTTTCGTTCCTGTGGTTTGAGCCTGCATGAAGGCACGGAAAATGAGGCGGACTCCAGCATTTGTTTCTGTAGTTGCATCAAATGCATACGCTCTGAAAAATAAAATAAGAGTTTAATGGCTTATTTGTGGGTTTGGTACTGCTGTAGGAAGTGAAAGCAGTCAAGTTCTATGAGTGCCTTCACAAAGGTCAGGGTAATTGCACTTAATGAGTGGAGTGATTAGTGGTGTTTTAATACCCTTGTGAATATTTACTCGTGTCTGGATATAGTTTTAAAAGAAAGAAGGAAGGGTATTTCTTTTAAAGGCAAAAAGTTTTTAATAGTGTTCCTCTAAATCCTTACAGTTTTGTTTTGCTTTGGGGTTTTCTCTTGAGGGACAAAGAAGGGATTTTTTTTTTTCTTTAAACATCAGGTGTGGGTTATAGGATGCATGTTAGAAGAACAGGAACCCTCAACTGTGCCAGTGCAGGGCACCTGGCCAGAGGGATATCCTTGGACAATAAGGCTTTGGTTACAGCATATGTAACATTGCTTATAGGCTTAAGGGTAACTTCCTTTAAGTAAAAGCATGGAAATTTACAATATGCTTGTCTGTTCTGCAGAGACTCAAATTTTAATTGATCTTCTTAACAGGAACATTTAATTCTTCACTAGTGCAAACCAGTTACTCTTGTCTTCAGGTAGTAAGTTTTCTGCTGCCTGAGGTGGTGCTTGTGGATGGTTTTTTAACCCACACTTGGAGCGGTGGGTGGTGGTGGGTTGAACTCATTGCATCAATGAGGTTTTGTACTAGGTAGGTTTTGTTCTCGAATTTCCATGTTCAGAGGGTTGCTTTCCATTTAAGTAGTATTCTTTGCTTGTGCAGTTAGGCAGCCATGAAAGACCGGGAGTGTTAAAGCTTTGTAGCCTGTAACTCATTTTATAAAAATAAAAAAACCCAACAAAATTGAAGAGGAAATTCTACTCCTCATGACAGGCATCTGTTCTAAGTGTTGTTGCATCATGAAATGTAGGTAAGAGCAAAAATGCCCGTGAAGTGTTGAGTGTCAATTGAAGCTCTTTGTGTGCAAATAAAGCTTCAGAGTTCACAAAGGCTGCACAGCAGAGTGTACTGAAGTCCAATTTAGTCTAGAAACATCACTGAAGAATAAAATATTTGAAGAAGGTGAGTTATATTTGGAATCTTGGTCATTGAAGTACTTGTTTTTGCCCAGTTCTGCAGAGAATTTTTTTTTTTAATTCACCCAAAGACCCAAGGAATTTTGTGTGTTCCCTGTCTAGAACAGAAAGGTTCATTCATTTTGTAGGAAAACTACAGCATGCTGTGATGTGCTGCACAGACTGGTCTCTTCACGCCTCTGTTTATCTGCATTCTTTGAGGGAGCACTGCTGTCCTAACAAGCTGTCCTTTCTCTCACATCTGTGTACGGTGGTCTTGTTACTGCAGAGATGCACAGGGTGCCATCTCTTCCTGCTCAGTGAACAGGCTGGGAGCTGCTACCCCCTGTCTCCTAATTCAGAAATCTGGAAAGAAAGCAGCAAGTGTATTTCCTGCTTACATGCTGTGGACTGATCTGTTTTGGTCTGCTACTCCCAATTTTTTTCCTGAATGTAAGCTTGGGAGTATTTGGTGTATCCATTTGTAAACTGCCAGGAAAGGATTTCTTGCTACCAGTGAAGGTGTGGCCACCCTGTGCTATATCTGGAGTTCCTGTTCTGCCAATGTGCATATGTGAGTTGGAGCACAGGCGTAGTATTGCCAGCTCCAGTGGTGCTTCAGAGGATTGTCTCATGTTCCAAAAAACAAACACTGTTTCAGAGTTGGGCCCTAAGCAGCACTCTGGCTTTGCTGTGGTTACTTGTGAGGATGAGTTTTACAAATGTCTCTTATGTTATGCTGCTGCTGCTTGTTCTTTTCTTTCTCTCCCACCCCCTCTTTTTGTTTTTTCTATTCCCTCCCCATCTTTGGTATCTCCATGGTGTACTGACTCAGAGTTCAACACACATATTGTGTAATTTTTTTCTCAAGAGTTTAAATTTAGTGGGGCAGACGTGAATGTAGTCTGCTG
This sequence comes from Atrichornis clamosus, assembly GCA_013400975.1. Classification (NCBI taxonomy): domain Eukaryota; kingdom Metazoa; phylum Chordata; class Aves; order Passeriformes; family Menuridae; genus Atrichornis; species Atrichornis clamosus. Next base: position 139,433 of record WBMZ01000626.1, on the reverse strand, counting down.
ATCTGAGCTTACTCCTCCTGTTTGAGGACAAGCACTGCTAAACATGCAAAATATGTTTTGTAGACATGTCTTTATAGTTCTGCATTTGCATCAGCCCTGTGCCTGTATTCATTCACTTACAATGTGATTTGCATTGTACTGCCCTTGGAATTTTGGTAAGAATGTCAGGAAATAATTGCACGTGTCTTGCGTGGTGTTGGTTTTAGAGCACAGTCTGAACTGGTGTGTCTGTGTGGCTTTCTATGGCTGTGAAGGCTTTCAGGTCAGCAGTGTACACTGTGTTGTGTTTATCTGCAAGATGCCTGTTCTTGTGTAAGACATCTTAGGGCAGTCTTTCATTTATTCTAGCACATGACCTTCTGGGCTGTCTTCTGTCTGCTGAAAATAGCATACCTTCTCAGTTTGCTGGTAAATATTCTCTATTTCCATTCTTACTCCTCCACAATTTTCCTGTGCCACCTTGTAAACAGAGGGCTGCTTTAAAAAAGGAGGGGAAAATTAAAGTCTCACAGCACCTTCTCTGCACTAAATACTGGGTTTTTCAGCAGCAAATTTTTGAGACACTACTGTTGCAGCCTTGTGAAAGGGGGTGACTCTTCATCTGTGGGAAATCTGACTGATAAGAACTTGCTCTAAGTGGTCCAGAGCAGTGGTAGCCAGGAAGAAGTTGGAATCAGTTCAAGGATGGTCTCTTGTTTGCTGATATGAATGCTTTGTATTTAACAGTGGTTAAACATAGGGTCTTGTGGGTGGGAAATATTTTGTGTGCTTGGTGAGGAAAATGAAAAGGAACCTCATTAAGTGGCTATTGTTGCTGTTGCCAGGATATGTGGCTGTATTAAATTGTGAAGCTAAATTGTCTAATTGAAGAGACAATCTCACTTTGAGGTGCTGGTTAGAAACATTTCACCTGATGTGGTTTTGTTGTCTGGAAACCTTTACTAGCACAGAACTGAACAAAAATACCAGAGAATGTGAATTTTCTCTTTCAGAGGGGCATAAATACTAAAGCAAGATCATATCTTGCTTTGAAGTATTCCCCCCCCTCTTTTTTTCCCCTCTCCCTTTCCTCTTCATGCTAATTTTGTGTTTGTAGGAGCTTCATTGGTCTATCTGAAGAAAGTGAAACCTGATGTTTATTTCCAGTGCATAGTCACAGATTACACTTGCACTACACAGCCTTAACAATCACTGTATTGGGGAAAGTAGAAAGAAAAGATTGTGGGTAGATTTGGGGTGTTACAATCTCATGATGTGCTTTCTGTTGAGGTTTTGTGTGTTGCGCTTCTCTTTATATTTTACTGCCAAGTGTAAGGTGGGCTCATTTAGTAAAGGATCGCTCCAGATTACGAACGGATTTGTATCAACGACTGTTTGTGTTTCTCTTTTCATTGATGTGCTTTGGATACTACTGGTTGGGAAACTTACTATCCAAAACAAAAAGGGACCTATGAGGCTGTAGTGTTATTGTGTATCTGCTTTCTTAAATGGCAAGGAATACTTTTAGACATACTAAAGATAAGATAGCTTTTTATAGAGGTCAATAAATGATGAAGTTTGTCTGGTTCATGGCTCCTATTTCAGATTTGCTGTGACTGCAAGTTTGGTTCAGGCTGGGATGGTGGTTCAGAAGAGGTGCTGCCCTCTCTTTATCTGGCCAAAAGGTGCCATCTTTGGGAAGGAGGAAGCAGCTCTTCCCTCCATGGACTGAGTATGTTACTGCTGCCAAGCTTTCTGCCTTTGTCTATTGATTTCACAATGAGAAATTTGAACTGGAATAGCTAAAAGGATGGATTTGTGGTGCACACGGTGCGCCCGAGTATTCCCTGCCATACCCTGATTGTCAGGCCACACTGCAGTGCTCCAAGAAGCACTCAGGTGAGTAGGTTTCTGACGTGAATGTTAGGGATGGCTTGACACTTTCCCAGTACTGGGCTAGCTATTGGGAGTGTCACATCTACCCACATGTGGCTTCTAAATGCAGGTGCAGCTCAGGTTCTGACTGAGGGTGATTGTGGCAGGTAGGGAGCCAAAATCCATTATGTGCTGTGTGGCAGAAGGGAATGCCTGGAATGGAAATGGTGCTCAGACATCAAGAAAGTCTTTTAGACTTCCACTGCATCAGAAGATTTTTCAGGAACTGTTCATCAAGCTTAGTGCATGTTAAGGCTTTCTGTGCAGTGCTTTGGAAAAGAGAGTTATGAGGGATTCTTGTCAGTTAACAAAAATGAGAAGGGTAATGCAGAGAGACATTTCATCTGGCATTTAGTGTTCACACATACTTTGTCTATAATAGCCACAGAGGAATGTTGGGCTGTTGTCACAAGACTTAGGAATTGTGAAGGGGAATTCCACTTGCTTATAACAAGATAAGCAAAGGAAAACCAAGATCAATATCTTCTTCCTCTGAGACTTATTGACACTGGTCATTTCTGAAGGAGAATGGTAGTATGGGAGGAGGAAGAGGGAGAGGCTTTTCAGTCCTTATCTGTTTTAACAAATTAAATTCAATTTGTAAATTTGAGTCCCAAATCCTTGAGATTTTTTTCACAGTAGCCTTTGGAATTAGCTAGGAAGATGACAATAAATACATTTGAAGTACTGCCTAAAATCTTATAATGGGAGAAGCAGAGTGTTTCAGTGGGATAGTCACACCTCTGAGTTATGCTGGGTATTGGAAATCATTTACCAGAAAGAAATTTGTTGTTGCTGTTAAACACCGTGCTACTGTGTGTCCTGATCTGTCAAATACGAGAAATAAACCTGACTCCTGCCTGCTGCTGCTGCAGTGGAGGGCGTGGGGAGTCTCTGCTGGCAGGAACACAGGGCTGCCCTGGAGAGTTTCTGGTTGCTGCTCTTTTCTCCCTGCCCTTCTGGCTGACCTGTCTCTGATGAGCACATTGACTGGAGACCAAAGCACGGAGTGGCTGAAATTCCTAACTTCAGGGAAGGCCAGATGGCTGTGTTGCCTCTGGAGTAATCTGGTGCCGGTCTCAGTAGGTGTCTTGGCACTTCCTACTGTGCTCTTTCTTGAGAGTGGAAAAATGCCCTGCCTGTACTGATCGCTACATTTTTACAGCAATGCTTACAGGACATTTCCCCGCTTCAGCTGTTGGAAAAACCTTCCTGTTCCCCAAACCCAGCTGTTTTCCCTTTTGGCCACTTTCATAGTTTATAAATTAATGACTAAACACATATAGGTTCTTGAACTATTATGTTTAAATAAAGGCAAAACTTTTCCATAAGGGTGACGAATATTCTTTTGTGTTTAATCCAAACAGAAATTCCCTCAAGAGCCATGTTCCATGAAAACTTAGTGGAATTATTTTTCTATTTGGACAAGCTGATCTTTTATCCTTATGTTCAAACTGTTATTTTTTTTTTATCTGTGAACTAATGTAGCTGAATCATTTGTGTGTAAGAAGTTGCTTATGTCAAAAGCAACGTGATGAGAGATCGAAAGCCATTGCAGAGTTCAGTAGATCTTATTTGCAAGGTGGTGGAAAAAAATCAAGGTGATACTGCTTGAGAGTTCCAGAAGGATTTTCTTGAGAAGTAGTTCTTATTCCCAAATGTGTCTTGGACCTTTGTGCAATTAATTTTTCAAATTACTTTAGCAAATTATAAACTCATAGTAATTTTCATGCATTAAGGCTCCAGTGTTGGAGATACCAATTCAAAATACTGTATTATAAATATAGCCAAATTTAGCTGGTGTACTGCTAAGGAAAAGCGTAGTAGTGCCTTTTGAGTCAGCTGGTTTAAATAAAACACAGATGGCTACTTAGCCTGACAATTGCAAGAAAAATGCTCAGCTTTTGGATTGTGAATTCTAATTTAGTCTGGGCTCATGTATGGAGAACTGAAAGATGCAATATTCTATTTAATGGGTTTTTCCCCTCTCCCCCTGACCCCTTTTTCCTCCTGTAGTACACAAGAGGTACCGTGACAGCCTTCTCTCCTTTTGATGCCAGAGCTGATGCAGAAGCCCTTCGTAAGGCCATGAAGGGAATGGGTAAGGATAATTTTTATTTTACAAAAAAGAAAGGGCTCACTCTCCTTTGCAAGCACCTCTTCTGATCTATTTTTTTATATTAGTAGTAGAGCGTGTTTCTACAAGCCATGAAATGACAACCTCAGGACTGCACTAATCTAGGCGTGTCCTGGTTTTGACTACAGCTCTCAAGGATGTTTATTTTGGGGTTAGCGTAAGGGAAAAGAGAAGCTGGTTCACGCAGCCCCCATTAAAAGATGGATACTCCACAAGCTTCAGTGCACACAAAAGTTTTACAGCACAGTAGCTCGACTGTGGATTTACAGGCGACAGCTGTGGAGAATTACAGCATTATGGTAGAAACTCTGCATGGAAAATCCACAACAGTCTCCTTGGCCTGGAAGTGTGTGAGCACATTGCAGTTAGTGGGGACAAGGAATACGAGCACACAGCTTGAATGCAGAGTATTGAGTGGTCTGTAAACTCACACTGTAGCTTTCTGCGCCAAAACTTCCCTGTCAGAACAAACCCAAATTTGCTGATTTTTTTTGAAGCCACCTTTGAAAGGAAGTAGAAAGAAGGGAAGAAAGGACAGGTGATACACCTCAGCCTACAGGCAAATTCAGTACAGCTGGTGAGGTGGTGTGCTTGGAGGACTACCTGGCAGGCTGTTGTCTATAAAATGGATAATAGCTCCACACTGCTGTCCTCCGGAGTGTTTGCAATTACTGGACTGAGTTTTGCTGGGAGTTGGCAGTTTGTTGGTGAGCCCGAGGGCAAGGCCTTTATGTGGAATACAGACTGTGATGAAATGTTATAGTTGGTGCTTGGAGGGAGTCTGGAATAGAGCACTGATGGAGAACAAACAACATGTTAAGTCCTCCGGTCATATTTTTCCATCAGCAGAACACCAAACTTGGTGGCTCAGCTTGGGGTACGGTGACATTTGTTATTTTAAATGCTTCTACAGTTTGTCAGTAGGCTGTTGTTTTCAAAGCATCTTTCATTGCCTTTTGAGTTTGTGCCCACTGCTGTTTGTTTTTTAGAGTGTGTTTGTAACTCTTTGTTCTTTCTAACTTCAGGGACTGATGAAGAAACTGTGCTGAAGATCCTCACCACCAGAAACAATGCTCAGCGTCAAGAAATTGCATCTGCCTTTAAAACCTTATTTGGCAGGGTAAGAAGAAGAAAAATACCTCTGGAAATGACCTGATTGTGATTACAATGATTACTTAGAAGTAAAAGGCACATTCACCATGTTCCCTGTAAAACATTCCTTGAAAGAAAATATAGTTTGGCTTCTGTCTCTCCCTCTCATCCACCCTGCCGTCTCCTTAAAAAAAATCACAGTATATTTCAGGTTCTCCAGATGCCTGTTTATCCTTTTCTTCTGCCTTGTTTGTTTCAGTTGAGGTACCGATTAAACCAACAAGAGACGTGTCCCTTGTGCTTTTTGCTGTGTCTCCAGAGTCTTTTATGTTGCAGACACATGTGCATCTGTGTAAAATGGTTAGTCCTTGTTCATTACAGCACTGTTTGTTCTGCACTAGGATCTTGTAGATGACCTGAAATCAGAACTTACCGGCAAATTTGAAACATTGATGGTGTCTTTGATGAGACCAGCCTATATTTTTGATGCTCATGCACTGAAGCATGCCATCAAGGTAAGAGGAGGGAGAATTCAGATGTTACATGAAATGGTTGTTGCTCTTTTGTTGATTTTTTTTGTTTGTTTGGTTTGGTTTTTTAGGAATGAACTTTTGGTTGCTAAGGGGAATGCTAATAGAAATAGCTTTTTAAAGAAAAAAACTAGGCAACTTTTGCTGACACCTGTTAATGCCATGGTTGTGCCTGGTTTCTTTTTCATCCTAATAACTCAGAGGTAGTTCAGAAATCTACATAGCATAAGAATAGTTCCTTCTGATTTAAATACTATGAGTAAATGGGTGTGTTGCTTTTACATTTTTTGCTGCTCAGGTGCAGTGCTGAAGTCCAGTGGGCTCTAGATTTTCCTGCTGTGAGCAGCCTAGGTTTTATAGCTTTAATGCTGTATGCACAGGCTGAAAATTAGTTCAAAGCATTTAATGAAAGTGTGGTGCTCTGTTTCTTCTTGACTATTATTTAAGCTAGAGAGTGTGTTGCCCCTGATGGATTGCAGTGCAACCCCAGAATTGATGAGCTGGTGTCCTTGTGTCCACCAAAATTATGAGCAGGTATTATGTGTAGCATTGAATGTGCTCTAAAAGCTGCCTTTGGTAATACAGAGAGAATAATGGATAGCCCTGTCAGTGTTACCCTTCTAACATTTCTCTTCAGCTGATGAATGCATTTTTGTGCCTGTCTGGGCAGGCCAGGTAAACAAACAATTTACAATATGGATGTGTAGAAATGTCAGTGTTTCTTCCACGTGCTCTTTTTTTTCCTCCCTCTCTGTCCCACTTGTCTGATATCATCAGCCTGTGGAATTTCAGGAATTGGAATTCCCTGGATTATTTACAGAATTGATCAAAGTAGAGGACATTGAACTTGACTAGTGTAAGGTAGTGCTTTGTGGAATGACACTTCCATGTAAACTCCCAAGATCCTTGATGAGTAGCTGGTTAATATGTAGGCTTCAGTGAGCTGTGCAACCAAGTGCTCATGAACCCGTGACCCAGCAAATAGTGCCTCAGACAACAGAAACTTCATTCCTGGAGGTTTTCTGTAATGTCTTTATATGCACTGGGGGAAGGGGAGATGGCACCTGACAAAGAACCTGTAAAGGCCTTGTTGATTAAAAGAAAAAAAAGTATTCCCAAGCTCTTCTTATTGATTTGGGAGTCAAAGACTGACAGGGAAATGATACAATACATGGCTGTAGGAGGGAAAACAGAGATAGTGAAACAAGAGTAGTTTTGTTCTTGTCACTTAGAAAAAATTACATTAAACACGAGATCATTCAATTGCAGAGAATGTGTCTGCACAGGAAAGGATGTCAATACTGGCTGCAGTTCAGCTTAGGAGGGGTAACAGTAAAGCAGATGTGATAGCAGGGACTTCAGTGCAAGATAACCCAGCTAAGAGCATTAACTCTGTGCTGGAGGTTGTCCTATCAATTTTCACTGCTGCTACTTAGAACAAGTATAACTGTGTCTGCCTCGCTTGTTGAGTAGGCTTGTTCTTGAAACAACCTGCATTTTGAAAATGATTGCATGTAACTTGGCAGATTTGTGTTTTGGATAGCTTTGTGTGCAGTTGTAAATCTTTGTGGTTAGTATTCAATGTTTTTCTTACAGGAAAGGTTGTAAACAGCATGCTGAAGCAAAAAAATGCACAGTATTGCATTTCAGTGTTGCTTTTGTGAAATGACTCCTTTGTAGGCATAAAAAGCAATGAATTCTTCTTGCAAACAAAGTAGACTCAGACTTGTGGAAACAAGATATTGGCCTGGCTTTTGTAAATTTTAGCCCTGTGAAAGTGAAAGGGTGGCTGTTGTGTGTGCTGTAATTAAGAATTACAGCATTGCTTAAACTATCTGGGTTAGCAATTCTGCTGTAAAATGTGTTTGCAGTGGAGGAGAGTCAGCACAGTTCACAGCAGGGTAAAGATCTTTGGGTGGCTCTGTATTTATCCGTGTCCTGGCTGATGACAGACAGTACATAAATGGAGTAAGATGGAAACTTACTCTTTTCATTCACTTCTTTTGCTGCCACTGGTGTCATGGCAAAGAACTGAGGCACACCTGGGTATGCTCGAGCGTGGAAGGGCCCGTCTGAATCCTGCAGCACTGATCCTTTATTGAGTGGTGGGTTGGTTTTGAAAACAATCAAGCCAGAGCTGGAAGAAATTATCTTCAAACCCCCTACAATATACCAGAAAGAAGAAAATACTTTTTGTATATTTGGTCCAAGTGTATAAGCTGACGCTTTTTTTTGGTTGTCAAAGGGAATAGTTGTTTTCCTTTTGTTGTTCCGTGAACTGATTCATACTTGTATCCCTGCAGGGAGCAGGAACCAATGAGAAAGTGTTGACTGAAATTCTTGCCTCCAGAACACCTGCGGAAGTGCAGAATATTAAAAAAGTTTATCTGCAAGGTAATTTTCTATATAAAATAAAGGGTCTCTGTTCAGTTCCCTTAATATGATTTTAGCTCATCTCTCAGATAAGGTCTATCTGTAAACTGATGGATGTGTCAAATAAGAGGGAATTCTTTCTGCTGTGTTGCAAAACTTCATATTGAAAGGAACTAGAATTTGGATTGTAAACAAAATAGTTGTTATTTCAGGGCTATGACTGCAGGTTATGGTGTTTTGTGCTTTATAGTTAGAATTCTTTCAAATGCATTTCTTCTTCCATCCATTATTTTTATTCCTTTGACTGAAAGGCAATTTTTAGTAATTGGAAACAAGGAAACTGATATCACAAAAGCCCCCCGCCATCTCTTTTGCAGAGTATGAAGCCAACCTGGAGGATAAGATCACAGGAGAAACCTCAGGCCATTTTCAGAGGCTGCTGGTGGTCCTGCTGCAGGTCAGTGGCTTGTTGTGTGATGATTTTCACTTGTAGGTGCATTTTTCACTTTCTGCTTACTGAGCTGAGTCCTAGACAAGACTGGTGATAGAGGCAGGATTGGTTCTGGAGCTGAGTCACTTCCTCTGACTGTCAGAGGCAGCCTTGAGCTCTGTGCTGAGTCATTGCCATATCACTGAATCAACAAACTCCTGTGATGCCCATGGGTGTAGCAGGTGCTGCTACGTGGAGTTTGGAAGGCCAGATGGGAAGAAAACATTTATTTCATACAGACAAATGCAAACAGAAGGGAAAAATAAAGTGGTTTTGGAGAATATACGTTATGGGTTGATTTATCACAGTAACTTCCAGGCTCAGTATAACACATAAATGGGTTTTTTTAACTTCGCTTTCAATTCTTCAGTTTAACAGCTTCTAAATCTCTCTTTAGGCAAACAGAGATCCTGACATGGGAGTTGATGAGGGTCTTGTTGAGCAGGATGCTCAGGTGGGTGAATGACTTGGGTTTTGGGGCATTTCTACAAGTTATCTTGCAAAGATTGTATACAGCTAGAATTCAAATGTTAGCAAGTGATTGTTAAGGTTCTCTGTGTGTTTCTTAATATGTTTTCATGCACTTTTGTATATTCTGGACAAAAGAAGTGTCAAAACCCAAAATACAACGATCAAAATTTTTGGCACTTTGACATTCAGTAAAGCATGTTTTGTTTTGCTTATTACTTCATGAGGGGCCTGAATGAAACTGTGATTAGATTACTGGCAGAGAGAGTTATTGCTGAGGCTTTGTTCTCAGTTATTTCAGATAACTCTCTGCTAGACATTTTTCTCTCTTAAATTGTCTGTTGAAATGAAAGAAATAAAATGATTGTTCAAGGTGACATGGAGTAAAAGCAGAACATCAGATCCATAAAACATTCTCCTGATAGCACAGCAAGATGGAGAGACAGGCTGGCAAATATATTTTACTGGCACAAGCCTATAGTTCATTACTTAAATTCAGAAAGCATTGTTGTTCTGCTATTAGAGTTAACTTCCTGTGAAAATTACGGCTTGAAAATCAGAGGGGCAAATGTTTGAATCCTGAACTAGACAGTTTCATCAAGTTTTCAGTCTTGCTTTTAAAAAGCTGGGCTTATGTAATTGAGGAAACCCTACAGGCCTTGGTAGGTAGATGGATTCCTTTTGGCCCTTTTACTTGAGTTTAAATGAGCATCTAAATTGAGGAGGTAGCAAACCTACCTGCTGAAAAGGTGCTGGTTTACTAAACAGTCCATGGTTTGCTCTGTCCATTTGGCTTGAAGGGGACTTTGAGTCAATGGATTTTCCATTCACCACCTGACGTAGCTGGAACAGGTTCAGTAATGTTCTAATTGCTGCTCCTAGGTACAGATGGTCAGGATTGAGGTACATGACTGTGCAAATGTAAGAGCATTCTTGGCTTCCCAATGTCTTTATTGAATCATATGATAGTCTGGAAAGGACTTGATACATTAGAAGGCAAACTTTTTGCTCAGTGGTGATTTTTTAAAATTTTTGTGTCTACAATTACTAAATACTAATTCAAAGCAATTGTGGGGCTTTTCTGAGAATGCCTGAAGGAAAAAGTCTGACTTGTGGGAAAATATTTTGGGATATCACTTTTTAAAGTTAGGCACTTGAGATACATTTTGGGTATTGCCCAGTGGCAAGGCAGGTAGAAACTTAAAGCTCATATAAAGTGCTGTTTACAACTTCTAGTATCTCTAAACAAAACTTTTTCTGGTATTTCTAAATGCTGTACTGGGACTTCTCATTTGCTAATGGATGGAGAGTGCTGGTATTCATTTGGAGGGCTTAGCACATATTATTTGAACTAAATATCCTCACAGTAAGTGCCTTAATAGCTTACACCACACACCTCCAATTTTATTCTGTACCATTAATGTTAAAAAGAGCATGCAGCAGTCACAAATGTATTTTGAATAGGATTGTGAAACAAACAAATAGGAAATTCATAACATCCTGTTCAGGTTTTACAGCATGGACAGAAGAGTCCCAACAGTGTCACTGTGCAGCAGATTTGTCTGTGGATTTTTGTAGGAAATATTTGGTTCCCTGAATATAGGTGGTAAACTTTTTGCCTGTCCTCCCCTCACTGTGGACGGAGGAAAGAACCTTATATACTACAACGTGTACAGACTTTCTCCTTACACAGTGTTTAGCACACAATTTGGAAAAAGGTTTCTGAGTGTCAGGAAAAAGAACTTGTTTCATTTTCCAGATTTCTTCTTCTTTCTCATTTTCTCCCTGCTCGTGCTCATTCCAACTTTTTGAAATGCTTTTCTTTCCTGGGTCCTGATCATGGCCTCATCTGTGTCTGCGTCAAAGACAGACTTGCCTGAGGAGCCATGAATGTGCTAAAACAATTACATGATTAAAATCTGGTTTCTTACAACTAACCATTTATCAGCCTACAAATCCTGTTTCTGAGAGATTCTAAATCCATCTTCCCCTCCTTCCTGGTAAACTTCCTCCTTGGCCAAGTTAGCATGGTTCTGCTGCTAAAGAGCCATTATGTAGCAAAGCTTTGCTAGTCTGATTTGAAAAAGGGAAGGGGAAAAAAAAGCAGAAAAAGCAGTACTGTGAATAGATTTTATCTGCTGTATTATCACAGTTTCAGAAAACCTCAGGCTTATGAAAAGGAGGAAGCACTGTCAGTTTCAGGGCCTTAAGCAGCATTATTCATTAAAATGCCTTCACAGTCAATTTCAGATTTTTTCGTTTATTTCTAAGATGAATTCAGTACTTGGCAATTTTATTTCATTTTTTTCCCTTCAGCTATAGCTTTTTAGTAAATTTATTGCTTCCTAGAGTGAGACAAATAGAGCTTTTCAATAGCATATGTGGACACAGAATGAATGCTGATGTGTTGATCTCTTGAATTCACAATAGGTTTTGTTTAGAGCTGGGGAGCTGAAGTGGGGAACGGATGAAGAAAAGTTCATCACCATCTTGGGAACCCGCAGCATTTCCCATTTAAGGAGGGGTAGGTAGTGTGGTTCATGTGTACCTGAAAGCTTCTGCCTCAAATGCAGCCTGGAAAAGCTCGGCCCATTTAGAGCTGCACACTTTATGACCTGCTAATAGAGGGACAATACTCCTTGCCTGTTTATAAGTCTGTTTTACCAAGCTGTTTAGGCCGTTGGAAATAATGCATGGGGCTGTTCCTTCCAGGTGCAGGGAGGTGTTGTACAGTAGGGAAGTTGGTACTCAAAATAGGAGAACGTGACTGACAGCACCTGGACTGTGAATAATGACACAGAGATGGCTTATCCTGAACTGAGGAGGTGGGGAATAGCAGGAATGTTGGCTGTTCAATGAGCACACTTTGTTTTGCAGTGTTTGACAAGTACATGACCATTTCTGGCTTTCAAATCGAAGAGACTATTGACCGGGAAACCTCTGGTGATTTGGAGAAGTTGCTTCTGGCAGTTGGTAATTGAGTCTTAACACATCTAGAAATGGCCTTTTTTGCTCATTCCCGGCCTCTTTAAATTGTAGTTGTTATAGAAAGTGGCATGAAAACAGGGTTCCTTTTGGAAGCTAATCACTTGGGATCTATTTTTATATCTAGAGAATAGGTCTTTGTGCTTCCTTTATTCAATGGGGAGTTTGGAGGGAGGTGGTGAACTGCGTTCATTTTGGTCATGTGCACCTCTGCCACAGGTGAGACCAAACTCTGCCTTTACTTGTATTCCTGGCAGCTCATCTGGGGCAATGTTGTAATAGGTTTGTAACTGGGACTAGAGTTTGGCTAATAAAGTCCCTCTTCTATTAGAAATAAATGGTATATTCTAAATCCTAGAACCCAGAGAGTTGTGGCAGAGGAACAGGCTAGGTGACAGCACTGGAGAGGACGACCCAGTAACACACACCTTGTCTTGGCAATCAGAGACTGTCCTGTATTGAATAGCAATCAGTAATTCCATCATTTGCCTTTTTCAGTGAAATGCATCCGAAGTGTGCCTGCCTATTTTGCTGAGACTCTGTATCATTCCATGAAGGTACGTAAATGTTTTCCCTATGTCACGTTCCATCTCCTCCAGCTACAAGCTTGTTCTTCTTTCACTGTAAATGCCAACAGGATATTGTATCACTAAGTATCTGCGAAAGGTTCAGGGAATATTGATCTGGGAGAGGATACAAATAATTCATAAGGTTTCCTTGGACTTCATGGTAGGTTTGTCAGACCATAGATCTTTTACAGTCTCATCAGCTGTTTTATGATTTGGTGTTGTTACCTTGGAAAATGTCTGGCAAGATCCACTTGGCACTTTCAGCTGAATAGACTCCAGTGTCTTTAGGTGGTGAATATAGTGGGGAAGACAGCCAAAAACTGAGTTGTAAATTGTGTAAATTAGTGCTTTTTGGTTTGGAGATGAGTATTTATGAACTGAGGGCAATAGTTAGCTTTGAAACACATTTTGATTACTAACCATCCTCTTTTGAGTAGGAAAAGAAACTCATCAGAGGAAAGCAAACAGGCTTAAACAGCTGCAAAAGACTGTGCAGGGGAATTACATTAGCAACACATCCGTGTTTCTGTTGGCTTAACCTTCTCTTGGATGAGAAGAGATAAGCAGGGAAAACTAATTTTTAACTCACAGTGGGTAATATTAATTAAATCTGAGGTAGGTAGTCTATTGTTTTCAGGCACATTATAAGCTTCCCTAAAGAATTCCTCCCTTCCCCTTGCTGGAAAGCCCTGAAATATATTTGTCACCAGGTGAGGTGACAGCTTGAAAATTAGTGATGGACACAAAATGATAGCCTAACTTTTGAAAGTTGTTTACTACTTTTATAGATACCAATGTAAAATAAAATTCAGGTGAAAAATATGAAATACTGTACCAGGAGGCTGAGCTGTATGAGGAGGTTTACTTTTTTTTACTTAATTTTTATTTTTTAAAGAATGCAATTTTCCTGTAGGCTTTAGATTCTTGTACACGTCTGTTATGAGGAGCTTGACCAACGTCTGCTGGTGATATCCCCAATTATTTTTAAAAATGTAAATAAAAATCATTAAACACTTCAGATAAGAAAGCTCTTTGTCAATTATTACTTCAGCACAGGAGTTTGTACTTCTAATTTATCAGTCTGGCATGATGAAGTTCTTCAGTAAGCAGTTTGCTTTCATGATTAGGTGAGTCAGAGCTTGGCTTCTATTCCTCAGAAACCACTGGACTTGTGGCATAACTTTTGAGCAGCTTTAGGGCATTTTTAGGTGTAATCCAGGAATATTGCACCCAGTTGAAGGATTGAGTGGCCCTGGACGTTAGGCTGAAGATGATCGTGGGGCTCTGCGAAGTCCTTCCCTGAGGTGCATCCGCAGGTCAGCACGTGAGAGTTTGTATGGCTTCCGCTTGTATGGAGTCTGACTTGTCTGAGCAGAGGGGTCAGGGCCTTGGTCTGCACAGCCAGCCAGCACAGGAACTTGGAATGTTTGAAGCACTAAAGATGACTAACAGAGTGGGGCATGACTGTGTGGTTGCAAAAGGTTTGTGAAGTTTACCTTCATAATAAACAGCTGGATAGTTTGTGGAACGAGTAGCTCTGCCGGTGTCTTGCTGCATGTTACTTTGTACTGCTCCCTGTCAGGATTGATGTACCCAGTTCCAGAACTGACTGCAGTTCTGCAGGCTCAGAGTACACTGAAAGGGTGATTTACATGTGATTCTGATTGTGGTGATCAGCTGTGTAGGCCTGGAACTGGGTTATTTTAAATTTCTGTGGGCATGCACAGTTGAAGCCTGAGATGGAATGATGAAAATAAGAGTTCTGAGCATATGACACTTGATAGAAGTCCAGGGATTATAGCACCCTACATGGTCGGCCCTCTGTTCTCCATGTTTCAGTGTGAATGTCTTGTGATGCTGTCCCAAATATTCTGTTTTGGAGCTGAACTGTAATGCAGAAGTGATTTGAGATGCCACTTGTTGCTTTTATGTTGTACCCTGGTTGTTTGTATTTGTTGTTTTGTTGCAGCATCTGTCCAGAACAAACTTGTATTTTGGTATTATTTGATCTTTTCTCTTTAGGGAGCTGGCACTGATGATGAGACCCTGATCAGAGTCATGGTTTCAAGAAGTGAAGTTGATCTGTTGGATATCAGACAAGAATTCAGAAAGAATTTTGCAAAATCGTTGTATCAAATGATTCAGGTATAGTTACTGTTCTGTTAACACAGGGGTGATTGAGATGTCACTGTTTTCACTGCATATTTTTTTGGGAGAGGGTGGATGTGACATTGTGCTCTGAGAGCGATGGTGGTTCCTCTGCAGTGTTGACATTGCATTGTTTAAGTGGGGAACATCTATGGAAAGCTCAAGGTTTCCTTCCAGTGTTCACTAGGGGAGATGATGTGGTTTTCTGAAATTACAACTACTCATACACCATTTTTAGCTACTGCATTATTTCCTTTTTCTCGTCTGGGTTCCTTACTGTTGGTACTTCAGAGAGGGTGCTGGCTCCAGGGAAGTAGCACTGGGGTTGGGTGTCTGAATTATCATGAGGTTGAAGTTTCAACCTTGGGCTGTGGTATTGGAACTGTTTACACCATTTCCAAGTGGAAAGCATTTCACTGTGAAACCAGTCTGAGTCATATTCTCCTTTGAGTGGATGGGAAGGAGCAGGAAGGGAAAGAACCAGCAGGGAATCCAGAGCCAGCTGTTGCTACGAAGTTAAGCCAAAATACTTGTGTTTTCTTGGATTTTTTTTCTTGTTTTATTTTTAAATGCTGCTTTTTACGATTTTCTATTGTCATTCCTGACATTATGCTCCCTTAATTAAGCTGGGTGGAGTTGCTTTTTGCCACTGCTAGTCAGGCCCATACAGCTGTCCTGTGGATTTTGTTATCAGAGCTTCCCATTGATTACAGGGAGCAGGGCTGGGGCCTTTCTAAGCAGCAGCAGGTGCACTTTGCTCATTTAAAGGTTGTTGCTTTGGTGCTGTTTGGAGTTGTCCTTTGGACTTTCCTCCTGCAGATAAATGCATTCAAATGTGCGACGGGTGGCTCCGTTTTCTAGTAAAGCTTTTGGAGGTTTTTTTGTGTCTCTGGAAGTCCGTCTGTGTAAATACTAAGAGGCAGAGAATTTCCTTGTGCCATTCCTGAGTAATGAGTCATTCGTGTGGATTTCCTGTGGGCGGGACAAACGTGCGATGTGCTGGGGCCCTCCTCGGCTGCTGCTTTTTGACTTACGGTGCTGGTCTGTTGTATTAACAGAAAGATACATCTGGAGACTACAGGAAAGCACTTCTACTCCTCTGTGGTGGAGACGATGAGTGATGGTGATGGGGACACAGCATTTGTTGTACTCCAGCTTCGAGCCCTTTATTAGCATGTCTGCCTAAGCCTTTGTATCTTAATGCTTTGTGGCTGTCTGAATTTCTAGTAGTATTGCACTTAATAAAAATGAGCACATTGTTATCCCCCCTCTTCCTGACATCCAAGCTCCCAGGAATTTCAAGTGCCTTCTGTCACATTCATGGAAGATGGGTGCTGAGCACAGAACTCAGTTCTTTACAGGTATTTTGCTAAAATAGGAAAAAATAATCGTATATTTCACTAATAATTTGAAGAGTATCCTCTTTTGCTTTTATTCCATACATTTCCACTGAATGTTAAGCTAGTTCTAGCATGGCAAACAAAGAAAAGATACCCTTTGTAATATTTGAGTTTGCTGAACATAATACAGGCAATCATTGGAAATCTAAAGGACCAATAAATTTTTTCCCTTTCATCACAGTTGTATGTGGTTTTTAATCTATTTTCCCTTTCATGTGATTCCACTGCCTCAGACTGTTGGTACATATTTTCTCATATTATTCAGGCTTCTAAGTATATGTGATATTTCGCAGTTCTACATCTTCCTGTCTAGCCTTGGGTTTGGGTGCTGCGGTGATGCTCCTGTTCAGTATAGCTGGAAAACCAAACTCTTGGGGCTTGCTGGGGATTGCATTCTCATTTTTGCTGCTTTGTTTTTTTCTTTTCCTCTAAAGCCGGGGGAAGGAAGGAGGGCTGTTGTGCAGTGCTGAGGTAGAGCAGACATGCTGCACTGTAGGACCTGGAAGATTTCTGGGATGGAAGGAAGTGAAGAAGAGATGGGAAGACAGTGATCTGTTCTTCATGGATCTTGGCTGTAAAGAGGATGGCTCAGCATCCCTCTCCTCAGGTTAGCAGGGAGAAAAGCACAGGGCAGGAGAAGCACCAGCCTGTTATATGGGCTGCCTTAAATTGTTTGCTTTAGTTCAGCATTTATGACTGGCATTGAAAATTAAACTGACGTGTGAAGGAGAATAAAGAGGCTTCTGTTTCATGCATTGTAAGGACTGAACACCATGGTTCTAAACTTAGCTTATCAGTTAGTCACATACATCAGCTGCAGAAACTGCACATTTTAATAGTCCTCTTGAAATTGATTCTTCTCAGGTTATTGAGAGCTTTGAAACTTTCATATTGAATAAATGTAAAGGTTTAATTTTTTACATTGTAATTCTGAATTAGTACTGTCATGATCTCTAGCTATTAAGTACTTTGTTTTCAGTGTAAAATATGCAGAAGAAAAAATTATGTTGTGTTCAGATTTTGTTATCTTTCCTGAAATTAATGGTCAGTGTTTGTCAGTTTTGCTTTTTGTGGAGCCTTTACAAAGGTGTTGGCAAGGATTGTTAATTTACAGCTGGTCACCCTTGAATGATATGGCCAGCTGCACACACTGCAATCTTAGCATGACCACTGGCCTGGGAGTATCTTGGGATGAGAGGAAGTTTTGGGAATATTTTGGTGGTTTTGGTTTTTTTATTTTTGGAGTTATTTAATATTTGCCAAGGCCAAATCATGAATAAAAGTAATTGTTAAGGCACTTTTTCCTACTGCTGTAGAGATTAGACACTATATTTAATTTTCCAGCTTTTTTCACTTTCCTTAGAATTCCTAGGAAAGTAGCATCTGTTCTTCATGATTTATTTTCAGTCCTCTTGTAGATTTTTGGTTCATGTGTGAAGCTATTCCAGCAAAGTCTGACCATTGTCACAAACCTGACCCTTATGACTTAAATGGAATGATCTAAATTACTCCTGACCAGGAGCTATGTTAGGGGTCAGTATAGTATCAGTCACCTGTAGAAAGTTTTAAGATGCAAATGGGCAAAAGCATTTGAATTTCCCTTTTGAAGTAATTAGAATTAGTAATTGGTTCTCAGACTTTTTTCCTCTGTATTTCTCAAAGTCTAATTAAAATGTAAAGAAGTTCATTGAACTAGAATATTTCTAGTATTTACTATGTAACATCCTTTTAGGAATACAAAATTTGGAATCTTCAGTACAGTGCATTCCTGAGAGAGCTTTAAATTACAGCTGCCAATGAATTACATCCTTTGTGGCAGTAGTTAATCATTGGTGTGTTTTGGTTTTTTCTCTCCATCCTCATTTTGATTCATGAAAATTTGTATTCTGTTCATTTCTGTCACAATTCAGAAGTGTTGACAAATCCTATCAATCTCTTTGCTAAATCAAGAGCAAATTTTAGCATGAGCACTAAAATCAGCCCTCTTTACCTGTTTGCTTTAAAACTTCAATAAATCAAATATTGTTGGTTACCCTGAAGAACTACTGTCCCTCCTCCTTTCTCTTGCCCCCACAGGAAAGTGTTTTAGGAGCTCTTATTACTTAAAGGAATATGATTCTCTTTCTTTGTTTGCATCACAATGTGTTCATCTTTGCAGTATTGAACATAGTGTATTGGGAAAAAAAATTATTAGCTGCTTCACTTGATTTTTTCCCCCTTAATTTTGTTATTGATACATATAAAATTATGATTTTGCTTGATTTAGATTCATGGTCAGTGCTATTCATATTGTTTCTTTATCCCACTTCAACTGTCTGACAACTGGAATTGCTGTGGGCATTCAATTACTCAAATATGTCTTGAAATTAGTAATTTATGACCAAGGCAATGTTATGCATGAAGACTCTAAGCAGTAACTTCTTTTTGATTTAGTGTACAGTACATCTCAAAGTCAGAGAACGGGTGAGTCATTACAGTGAAGAGAGTTGGATGAACAGCTTTTGTGTTCTGTGTTGGTATTTTTGGTGTCCTCTAACAACTTGATAGCCTTCAAAGCTGATGTTTTGTTCCTCTTGCCATGACCCTCCAAAGAGGAACAGGCTGAGAGGAGGTGGGGCTGCTGAACCACAACAGGCTACAAACTTTTTTACTGTACTTTCATTTCAAAATGCTTGGAGAGTGACTGAATATGGAGAAATGAGATTAGATCAGTCCTTAACTAAGTGAGGGGCTGATTTCCCTTCCGAAGCTACTGATAGAGATGCTGACTTTGAGGATGATTTTTGTCCTGTCAGAAGTTTATGAAAGTGCCTCAGAAGTGGGGCCTTTTCAGAGCTCAAGTAGTTTCTTTTTTTTTTTTTCCGGTTTCATCACTGTGACTATAGGTATAAATTTGTAACAGGCAAGCTCTTACGTGCCTCCATTCGGCATTCGAGGAGAGGTGAGGTGACTGGTGCAGAACATGCAGCTGCCCTGGGTTGCTTTCATCAGAAATAGTAACTTTCTCCTCTGAAATTAATCCTTACTGTGTCTTGCAAGTTTTAAATGAAAAAAAAAAAAAACCAACTTCAGAAACATTATGGTAAATATGTTGTTGTTGAAAAAGAATCCAGAGCCTGGAATAGGCATGTGGAGTGTGACTAAAAAGCACTTTGTAGATAACTCACCTGTCAGGTATCTATAGTCCATTGCTCCTGATGTTGCATTTCTGACTTGAAAATGAAAGGTTTAATCTCTTTGTCTCAGTAAAGCTTTATCATGTGGTTATTTTATCCCTGTTCAACAAAGCATCTACAGAAACATTGAAACCTTGTGGAGTGGTTGCAGATAAACCACAGAAAGCTTTTTCTAGTTGTGCCTTCAAGAAGTGTTGCCATAATCAGCAAAAAGAGCTAAGTGGACAGCCTTGTTTGTAGTCTTTTAGTGCCTGTAGTTGCAGATCAGGTTCCTCTGGGTGCCGAGGGAGCCAGTGAGTTGAATTCCCATTTCCCAGAGTGTCACTTTCTCCAGGCCTGTGCCATCTGCCATGTGGGCAGGGGATGGTGCTGTTGTTCCAAGTAATCTCATGCAGGCCATGGTGGTGCTCAAATTCTCTCATTCTCTCTTGAATCACTTGCTTAATGTTGTGTGGGGGTTTTTGGTTTTTTTTGGTACCTTTTTCAGATTACTTTATCTGGTTTTCTTGACCTAAAGCATGAGTCAGACAATTGAATTTTTTTGTTATGTTTTCAGAATCTTTTAATGTAATCTTGTGTTCGCTTTGAAATGAGAGAACAGTGAAAAAAATACTTTATTGGAAGTAGAAGCTGGGTTTATGCACATGACATTTTTATTAATGTTAAGCATTTACCTTCTGCAGCCTGAGCATAGACATTATCCACTCTTCCTCCCCAGTCACAATTATGAGAAATGAGAAAATGTTTTTGTTAAACTTGTGCATTTACAATTGGTGAGTTTACCAGAACTGTGCAGTATTATTTGATTTACAGAGATTTCTAACTTGCAGTCCCTGAATTACTGCCTTGTTTTATTAAGGCTGGGGTGTTATTACATATCATTCAAGCACCAGCATCATCACTGCCCTGCACTGTCTAATGTGGAAGGCTGTGGAGGATCTGATATTTTAGAAACTAACAATGTAATTAGCAGGAAAAACTCATGGAACAGAAAGGACAGGAAAGATGATGTTTGGAATTTTTTTTTTTAAACTTTCAACCAGTTGGGGTAACTCAGGTGGCATTTGTAGGAGGCGATGAGAAACTCTCAGAGCAGAAAAGAGAAATGGTGGTGTAAGACACAAACTAATCTAGTCTGCTACCACAAAAAAAAAAAAGGCCAGAGTAATCTTCCTTTGATATCTGTAGGAAATGGGCTCATAAATCCTTCTGGATCTAGAGCATATGCTAGTAGAGTTTCATCCACAGAATAATCTGTCAGTTTAACTTTTTGGCTACTTCCAGCCTTAATTTCAATAGGGAGCAGAATGGCAGAACAAAAGGTCCAAGTTTTGGTCATTCTTTTACACACATCTGTGAAGTGTGTCATGACAGTGAGGTAATCTGAAGGAAGAAATAACAGGTAAAAGCCAATTTGTAATTATTTCCACACAATTTGCAGTAGATGTACCTTCCTCTTACCCTTCCTGTTCTCAAGGCCTCCTTCAATAACAACAGGCTACAGGCTGTGTATAGGGAGGCCTAAAAGGCACAGTAGTATCTCTGAAATCTAGTGAGAATGTAGTTAGTTTTGCTCTGTATTAGTTGCCAAGTATTCATCACATCTTCTGTTCTTTCACACTGATTTCTTTGTCTCTGTATGCAGAAGTATTAAATCAGTGAAGTTAATCTGTGGACGCCTCTAAAGCTTCATTAGCAATTTTACCTATTTATCTCTGCTCACCCTTCTGGAATTTTATGTTTACTTTCAGAAAACAATCTTCTGATCATAAGGATGACTGGAGGAAATTAAGAGTTTATAGATCCTGACTGTGCTGGCACCGCAGAGTGAATATGAATGCTAAAATAAGAAAAAAAAAGGCCTATTGATTTTTGATGTGTTTCGGCAATGGCAGCTTAGCAAGTGAACTTACTGCACGTCATTGCCATCCACTGCTCCTAACAAGTAAATTCAATAAACCAGTGTTTTGTCACAGTTTGCACTTTTATCATATTTACTATCTCAATGGCACTGCTTGCAGAATGAGCAGTCCCACATGTGGGCCTCATTTGTTTCTTAGTAGATAAAGCCGAAATTTTCCTTAGCAATGATATAGACAGAGTTGACATGACCTGTGAAGTAAAGAATGAGGCTGGGATATTTTAGTTTTGGTTTTGTTGCCTTTTTTTTTTTTTTCCTACACCCTCTTCCCTTTTGCTTCCTGTTATGTTAAGACTTTAAAGCAATTTATAGATTGTTATCTTCAGGTAATATAACTTGCTGCTTCATGAAGAGCATACACAGTGATTCTCCCATGCAGCTGGGTATAAAACATCTGTTAGCCTTAAGGGCATAACAGAGCAACCTCCTCTTAATGCCATTTACAGTGAGTAAAAATATACTGTGATCCATCAAAGACATCCTCTGGCTAGCGGAAACAAAACCCAGTCAAAACGATTGCCTAATTATTTAACCTGTTTACACTGTGTTTCGCCTTGGCTCAGCACCTACTGTGTCACCTTCACTCCAGGCTGATGTATCATAACCTGTATTTATTTGGAGCCTCTTTCTGTTTGTCTCATCTGTCTAATTAGGCCCTTGTGTTGCAGACTAGGATCCAAGCAGCCCTCCCAGCATGCTCAAGTTAACACTGTATTTAAACAAAAGATCACTTGTCACAGTTTTCTTCAGTCCGCGTGCAGGTAGAGCCTTGATGTTATCGTGACCTATAAGCTGTATAGGATACTTGGAGACAGAAAATGACTGGTGTGAAGGAGCAATAAGAGAAGGCTATGAACTGATGAGTGACCAGAAGAGGGGTCATTATTTACTGTTGTCATGCTAGAAAAAGCAGGAGCCTCAGCAGCATTGCCACATAGGAGGCTTAGAAACAAAATGAAAGGAAAAAAAGGTCATGACATGGTTAAGTTACAGAACTTGCTGTTACATGGCACTGTGGAGACCATGACTACAAGTGACACAAGATAAAAAGTTAAGTTCATGCAGACAGGTTCATTGGTAGGTTTTAAACCAGATGCAGTGTGTAGCTCACACTGTTCCCAGCTGCTTTTTCTAGGAGCTAGCAGGGAACCCTGTTTCTGAGGCAGTTCATGACTGTCACTGCTGGCAGCCAGTTACTGCATTAAATCGCCCATCCTCTGACCCAGGTGCCAGGTTTTATTTTCCCCCTACTTAACTCCTTGGCTAGCAGGTTTGTCTTCCCCATGTCTGCCTGCTAAGGCACAGGTTAAGATGGCAAAATATTCCTGTAAGACTTTCTCCACACGAGGCTGCATTAGTCATGAGGCTGTTAATTAATGGCCTCCTGTGACTGACCTTGATGAGTGCTGAGATGAGCTGAAGCCATTCAGTGGAGAACAGTCTGTCAGGAGTGCTGTAGATGTGGCTGGCCCTGCCTTGAGGAGGGAGAACAGGGCAGGGTTTCTCAAAAGTGTTTTAGTTGAAGACTCACCTAAACCTATTTGGGAAAAAAAAAAAACACCTCAATGAAAATGAAGGAAAGCTTTTAGTATGTGTCTGTTTCTCCCTGAACCCCTCTTATGTTACTCATTTGCATGGGGTATGTGTGTGTGTGCAGGTGAACAACACCTTCCTATTAAGTGTTTCCAGTGATTTGTAGGGCTGTGTTCTCAAGGAGTTTTGTTTTAAGCAGACTTCTGCCCGTTCCTAGTCCCAGAAAGGTATCCCACTCCACTGCAATCCTGTCTGGGGCTTTCACTTGCCTGGAGCAATGCCAAACTGATGGACAGCAAGGATCTGACATCAACAGAAGCAGGTCTGTCTCTCTTACCTTGTTTATACATTTCAGGGTGCCCACAGCTCTCAGTGCAGGACACTCAACCTGCCCAGCAACAAATGGACTGGCCTGTAACAACCACACCAGGGTATAAATGCACAGACTAAATTCCATTTATAACTGACAATGGGAACAGCCATATTTAGGTTTGTCCACACATGCTAAAAGCTGCAACTCTTCCTCTCCCTTCTTTCTCCACAGCCTGCTTACTCAAGACAAATTTGCTTTTGAAGGCCTGGCAATTGAACAGTTTGGATTTTGAAGTCCGTTCCTCAGGTTAGTCAACTCGGCTTCCCCAGTAACAGCAAGGGAAAGGTTAAATAGTCAATAGCACAGAGCTTTCTATGCATCTTGAGGCAAGGGACTTGTTATTTGTGAGATGAGAACATTAAACTGATAGATGAGAGACTTGCGTAAGAGGAGTTATCTGTCTACACAAGTACATGTCTTCCTTCAGCATTCGCTGGATTGGCTTTAGGTTTTTTTTCATAGTATTGGTAACACTTAAAGTTGTCATTGCAGCAGATTGGTGTAATACGGTCAAGTTTATACTTACCACATCAAAGTCTGTGATTTTTTTTCTGCTTTATAACCACTGTTTTGAACATCCAGTCTACATTTTCAGTCTGAAATAGTGATTAGAAAGGACAGGGATGAGATTGTGTTGTAGAGCCCAATCATTCTCTGCTGGACTAAAAGTCCCCTGTCACTTCTGACAGCGATTGTCCTCCAGTTGCAATGTTCTGCTCCATAAAATTTTGGTTTTCTGTACAAAACCTGTTCCCTGGAGCAGTGGATTCTGCTGTATATGATCACTTCAACAGATGCTTCCCCAACAAGGCTCTGCAGACTTGGATTCCCCTTATATCTCTTGGTAGATGTTTTGAAGATCATTTCTCTTCCCAGTGGTGGGAAACCAATCGTTTTAGAGACCTACTCCAGTTCCCCCCAGACTCAGTGGCCGATAGCTGCCTGGCATTCCTGTGGCCCTGGCAAGCAAGAGGCTGGGAAGGACTGTCTGCCCCAAGTGTCTTGGGCCTGTGGCTCCTGGTACTGCCTTGCACGGGAGGGGGGTGCACAGGCTTGTGTCAGTCACCTGAAATTATTGAGAATCTTGTATGTGTTGATGGTGACACTGGAGAAACTTTCACAAAACCTGTTCTTACACTGTCTGTCTTGTAGTTCTTGTGGATTTAACCACACAAGAGTTCCATTGGAAGACTCAGATGCAGTTTAGGCTTTGAGGCACCTTGTTACAGAATCCCATATTGGAAATGGCAGTTAGGCTGCAGCGTGCATTAAAGATAGGGGATTAAAGTTTGAGCTTTGGTCAGAACACACTACCAGAGGGGCTCTGAGGACTCCATGCTTGAGTGCAACTGCAATTGATTGACAACTTTTACAGAGAGAGTCTGTCTGTAATTGTTACATTTATTCCATTTGAAAAGGTCCGGACGTTTTCTGTGGGTACTGTAAGCTCAGCATTCTCTGAGTGCAAGTGTAAAAGGCTTTTCCAGCAGTGGTTAAGTTTGAAAAGAAGGGGCTTGCCAATTTACTGTTCAGAAGTTTTGTTCTTTGCATCTCTGGTAACAGCAAAGTCTAAATCTTTTCTGCAAATTCAAAATTGGCCTTTGTCCATAAAAGGACCTTTGAACATGCTTAACTGCACACTTCCTTCCTCTAAAATTTCTTGGAAGATTATGGGGTTTTGTATATAAAAAGAACACAATTTCCAATACTGTCAATATTGGTCCACTATTAGTAAGAAGTGGAATGAATAGAGCAATATATAGCAAAGTATTATTCCTCTCTACATTCTGGAAGTACAGTTTGATTTGGGCCTTGGATCAGAGCAGTTAGGATATTCAGGGTATTATGCTGCCCTAAAATTGTCCTGGGAAACACTGACTTGGTGATATTTCATTCCTTTCCTGATGTCCCTTTGCTCTAGGGAGCAGGGTGTTCATTTGTTGCTGGCTTGCACAGAGAACTGGGACAGATGAGGAGGGGTGGTTTTGATTCCATAAATGTGCTGTCAGTCCTGGAAACCGCAGTGTGCCAAAGGGATTACAGGGAGAGAGCCGGGATTAGGGTTAAATAACAACCACTAGAAGGTGCAATGTGGGCAAGTTTCCTGAGAATAGAGTGATGGGAAGAAATCAAGACTTTTATGGCACTTCCAGAACAATTTTTGATTGCCTTTCACCCTCACTTGATGCTCACATAATGAAAACCCTGCAGAACACCATGGCTAGCCTGAAAAATTTGCTTTCGATCTCAGACTGTGTAAGCTTATTTTTTTTCCTCCTCATTTTTCTAGCAAGTGTTACAGTAACAGAGAGTATGTAATAGAAACTTGTGGAAGAGAGCAGGGAGAAACAACATCCATTCTGAACAGCCAGTTATTCAGAAACGTACTGGTTTACTGGTGTGGTTTAGTACCTAGAAAACAGAACCTAACACAGCCTTTTGCAGTGAGAGCCTGTAGGTAGCCTAAGCAGCATAGCTGCAATTCATTTTGGTTTTGTTGATGTAAATGTGAGATTCTTCCTTAATCTACTGTATTTCCTTCTGCAGGAGTGGTTACCTACATCTTGATTCCTCTCTCTAAATTTGTGCTTTCTCTTTTGCTAGTTGGGGTTTCGCATTGAAGAAGAAGAAACACATTTGTTTGAACAGTTACACTTAAAGAGAGGAGAGAAGACAAAGAATATTTTATTGGTAACATTGTGTATAACAGAACTTTTAATAGCTGGAGTCATACCTGCTTTAGAGATGCATTGCCAATTTCAGAACATGATGTCACTGAAGATTTTGTTGTGAATTCTGTTTGGGTTTTGGTGGCAGGGCTGACCGAGCTCCCATAGGAATGCTGCACTTCTGGGCATGCCCCAAAACAGATGTTAAACATTTAAGCAGCTTCACTGTATGTTTGCAGTATTTTTTTTTTTTCTGTGTCTGCCTAAGTATTACTGACTGATATTTTCTGAACTTAACTATTTGTATCTCCCACCAAAACCCAAATGGAATTTGCAACAAAGATGTTCTTTATCCATCTGCCTAAGTCATGAGAGAGCTGTTCATTCAAAGGAAGATTGAATTCTGTCCTTTTTGGGGTAGTGAAAATGGAAGCAAAAGCATAAGTATTTGTCCAGGTTCAACAAAGCAAGTCAGTGATTGTTCTCCGTTTTCTGGTATCACTGTTGGTAAATCAACAAAATGCTCAGAAAGCTCCGGAAACGTTAATTGATGACTCGGAGAGTGTCAGTGTCATCTGTGAATTGCTGATGGTCATATCCCATGTGGGAACTCCNCTGTTTGGGTTTTGGTGGCAGGGCTGACCGAGCTCCCATAGGAATGCTGCACTTCTGGGCATGCCCCAAAACAGATGTTAAACATTTAAGCAGCTTCACTGTATGTTTGCAGTATTTTTTTTTTTCTGTGTCTGCCTAAGTATTACTGACTGATATTTTCTGAACTTAACTATTTGTATCTCCCACCAAAACCCAAATGGAATTTGCAACAAAGATGTTCTTTATCCATCTGCCTAAGTCATGAGAGAGCTGTTCATTCAAAGGAAGATTGAATTCTGTCCTTTTTGGGGTAGTGAAAATGGAAGCAAAAGCATAAGTATTTGTCCAGGTTCAACAAAGCAAGTCAGTGATTGTTCTCCGTTTTCTGGTATCACTGTTGGTAAATCAACAAAATGCTCAGAAAGCTCCGGAAACGTTAATTGATGACTCGGAGAGTGTCAGTGTCATCTGTGAATTGCTGATGGTCATATCCCATGTGGGAACTCCGATTGGATGTATGGGACAGGTAAAGTTTTGTCATCTTATCCATCACTTTAAGGCAACACAATTATTCATACATGAGGAAAAAAAAATCTACTGAGCTGGAAAATCTACTGAACTGATACTTTTCCTGCATGAATCCCATCCCAGCTGTTGACTCACTTTTGTTATCAGTTCATCTCGCTTTATGAAGACATGTGATTTAGTTCCCTCGTTGTAATATACTTGATAGAACTTGATAAAAATAAATGGATATTTTAGTTCACAGATCTCTGCTGAGTACAACTGGAGAGAGATCTTAGTTAAGTGTTGAATAATCTCATAAACATCAAATTCTCTAAATGCTCCCATTTTGTTATGCTTTTCCCAGCAGAGAGAGGTACTGAAAACAGGGCCCTGGCATAACATTTCCTTAGGAAATTGCTGATGAGTAGAAGTCACTCTGTGCTTAACGTGGAAAAATAGCACAGAGGCAGAGAAGAGCTGTCATTATCCATCTCTGCCAGAGACCTGCACCATTGCAGGTTCAGTGCCTGCACAGAGGGTAAAAGATCTCTTGGTTCTGGTATTGATGGTGAGCTCTGAAGCTGTGAAGGCAGATATGCTCCAGCAAGAAACCATGCACCTTAACTTCTTCAGGCTTCAGAAATTATCAGAATATCTTATATAGGGGATTTCAATAGTGCATTGACAGCTAGAAATCAGACCTTAACAGAGTACCAGATGCCTTATACAAATACTGTGTATTATACAGGTGCCTGTTCAGGTGTAGATTGTGGTAGGTCACATCGAACAAGAATTTGCAGCCTTTTAATGACATAAAAATTACTGGGACCTTAGGATCATGTGGGGCAAATGTGTGGCTGTTAACATGCTTGAATAGGCCATTTCAGTAAAGCCTTTTTTTGCAAACTGTCTTAGAATTATTCTGTCATTAGATAATGTCACATTTTGGGCGTCAATTTACAGAATTAATACTACCTGCTGCTATTCTTCTATTTCCTCTGGTCATGCCCACCCTGGAGCTCCACCCTGTCTCTTGGCTCCCTCCTTCAGGGCTGCACTGAGACAATCAGCCTTGTCCTTCCCACTCTGGAGCCATCTCTGCTCTGTGGAAGTTTTCTGGGCTGTAGGGATACTTGGGACCTTCCTCTTTGCCCAGAATTGCACCCTGTGTTTTACTTTGCTTACTGCAAGTTCAAGGACAGTTCTTTCTGCCTTGTGTAGTTTTTGGCATCAGAACATTGAATAGCCAGAAAAAATTATCTCACATATGATGATGGCTTCTAAAATCTCTGAGAATCTGAGTCTGGAACAGTGGCTTCCTCAGAGTAATGAGGGCAGAAATTTAGCCTGAGAGGTCCCCCTCATGGTGAATTTACACTTAAATAATCTCGTGAAATACAAAGGTGGCTTTCCTTGAAAGGTAAATGCAGATATCAATAAGGCCCTTCCTAGCTGATGGTCAAATTCAATATCATTTCTATGGCTTCTAATATGTAGTCACAATTCATATTTTAAAGAGATTTTAGGCTGTAACAAAATTCTCTTGTTCAAATATATGACTATTTCCAGGACCTGCAGAGAAGAAAGAGGAAAGGAATGAGAGAAGAGATGGGAAGCCATGAAAATGGTGAAAGAGGAGGAGACCTGGAACACCGTCACTTTGGATTGGGTTGACAGTCACATAAGCAAGGAAGGTGGCTCCCTTGGCAGGCTAGTGAGGAGCCAGGGGGAGGGAAGTGCCAGGGAAGAGTTCTCCATTCCCAAAGCAGAGCTGAGAAAGCAAGCCATGACTAAAGGAACTCGCCATGACAATCCTACGTTATTTTACAGCAGTCTTGCTCTCAAAGTGTATTTCCAATGCCAGCATTGAATACGGCAGCTGCTTTATTTTGAGACTGGGCAGAGGGCAGGAAAAACTTAATGCATGCGTTTACACAACAGTCTCAAAAATGTGGTTGAGTCATAAATCAAAATTGTCTTTTTTGTTTGTTTGTTTTGATATATGTAATGTGTTTTCCACTCTAGTAATCTCTGCAAGTTCCAGTGAAATACATGAGGCTGTCTGGTGGTACCACAAGAGACTTGTATTCTTTAGCTTACAACCTTCTGGAACTTTGGAAAAAGAAATGATATAATGGGTGACAGATATTTAGCCTGCTCTGTGAGGCCTGGCTCAATAAAAAAGTGCAGAGAAAAATGAGAGGGGAGACTTGAGTGGGGACTATGGAAAAATGATGTTATTTTGAATGAAAAGTGTTAGAAAAATGTTAGGAGGTATTGGTTCTTCTAGATGGCTCTATAAAACTGGCTGGACTAAATAATCAAAATGAAATGCTAACATGCTGTTACATTAAGCAAGACTAAATTAGATTTTGTGATTAAACTTACATAAATTAATACAGTGTATATTAAGAAAGCCCCTGGGAATCAAGGACTGAATTTTTTTCATAATGCTAAAACACAGAACATGGTACCCTGGGCTATTTAATTTCTTCTCTCTACTGAGGTTTGAGAACAGACTTTTTTTGGTTGCCATTTTTTGGTCTGTCTATATTCCTGAAAAAAATTGATGGGGTATTCTGGAGGGGATTGGATATTGGAGGGTGTTGTTTTTCCATGACTTAGATGAGACAAATAGGAGTCTAATGGAAATAAATACAGAACACTGAGAGGTATTTGTTGCTGGATCAAATTGGTCTCAGCCAGAATCTAACTGGTGAATTAGGCACTCAGTAGACCTGAGCAAATTTGTTAGTTTGCATATATGTGAACAGACAATTCTTAGATTTTGTTTGACCTGACTATATGGTAAGATAATGCAGATTACTTAATTCATTGTTAACACTTAGAGATTGTGAGCTCACTCTTCAGTAAGAGAGGGCCTGAAACAATGATTTTTGCACTGTTAAAATTTGCTTGTGGTAATGGAACAAATGAAAAATGACTCTATGACCTTTAGCAGAGTTATTCAGTGCCAGTTGGTCCACAAGGCTGGGACTTAAGAGTCCAAAAGACTGAAAATTGAATAATTAAACAGAAAAGCTATGAGAAAAAGCATCTACAATTTCTTGAATCACATCTTACTGCTGAAGTGCCACATCTAAGTTGGAACCCTCTCTTTCAAGTGAGGACTCCAGTTACTTACAGTTTTGTTGAAAACTGGACAAATCCCCATTTGAAGGAAGATACCACATTTATATGACCTTGCAGTACTTAAACATTTTGTGCAGAAGAGGGAAAACCTTTATGCAGTTTCTTGTTTGTGCAGATGGATTTGTGTTCGTAAAGTGGAAGTCTCAAAGCACCTCTCCTCTCAACAGTTGTAAAATGGGTCTCACTGTTTGATTTATAAGATACTTTCTTGTTTTCTGTGGAAAGCTGTATGGAGTAGTGGAAAGTGCTTGCTGCAGGTGCACTGGGGCCAAGAGCTCTTAGAGCTTCTGCATTTTGCCAGTGTATTGTGTAAAATATTGTCTGTTGGACATAACATAAGAAACACTAGATTCTGCAGCTTTTAAAGAAATGGCACAGTAAATGCCTCTTGTCTGTGCTTCTCGCTTCTCTAATGTGCTTCTGATCTGCTCTCAGATTACTTTTTCAGTGATTTGGATTGTGGTCCCCTGTTCAATGAATTAGTTTCTCATGAAGGAGCAGGAACCTTGATTTCCACACAGAAATCTGCACCAGCCTCATGTACAGTTAGTGCTGCTGTGACCCTCCTGATGACAAGGAGGGACCGGTCCTGCTGACAGATCGTGTGTGTATTGCAGTGCTATTGGTTTTTCTTATTCTACTGACCAGGACCCTTTGTAATCTGGTCTGTTGTTGGGGGTTTTTTTCTGTTTTGTGAAATATTAGGCATTTACCAAGACATAGCACGTCATAAAGGAAGTTGACATGTGAGGAGACAAATCAGCATATATACATGGACTAAATCCACCTTCTCCTGAACAATATTTTCCCTTGGACTCATTTGACACACTCAGGTATGCTGTTATCCTCTCTGTCTTACATCTTACTTCTGTAATGCAGTTGACCTGCTCTGCCAGACCCTTTATGGCTGCATTTCATTCAGGATGAAGACCCTAGGCAGGGAAAGAGGAATGTTGTAAAACATTTAATGGCAGAGCTATCTACTAATCATATACTCTGGTTGCCTCCAAGTGAGTCACTGCTCAGTGTGTGTCAATGTTTATTTTGAAATGTTTAGAAATATGAGTAACTTTGAGCCCTCTGAGGTTGACTCAGTTGTTTCCAAATTTATTGCAGGTTTGGGAGAAGGTGGCAAGAAACAATGGACGAACAAACAGCATGGAATTGCATGGTTTATGTCTCATTTCCACAAGGCTAACAATAAAACATTTATTTGGGGTATATATCTACAAAGATTTGTAGGCACACAAGCTTACAATAAATACCTGGTCTTCCATCTGGCATTAAATTTACATTGAAAGGTAGCTATAGTCCAACCCAAAACTAGCTTTGAAGTTAGGTCTGGTTGTTCAGGGACTCATCCAGCTGAGTTTAGAATATCTCCAGGAATATCCTACAACTTTGCTGAACAGTCTGTTCCAGTGCTTAGCTGCTTTTGCTGTCAATATTTGTTTTCCTACAGCTAGTCAAAGTTTTCCTTGCTGCAGCTTGTGCCAATTAGTATTAATCTCTTTTACTCCCAAATCAATGACTGCATTACAAGCGTGCAGAAACAGCTGAGAAGCAGGAAGGCAAGCTCTAACTTTGGATTCTTTATTATGCTATTACAAATGAAAGTGTAAAGACATTTCTTTGGCTGTGAGCAAATGCTGTGAAAAAATGGCTTGTTTCTAGTGGAAAGAGAAACAATCAATGCTTTGTTTAAAAAAATGTCTAAGCAGATACTTTTGATTAAGGAAAAAGAAATCCATACAGTATATGTAGGAAGTGAAGCTGTAAAACTGAGAGGAAGTTTACAAGGTACCACCCTGCACTCACATTTGTACGTTTTGTCTCCCTTGCCCTCATGTCGGGCCCTTTTTGTTGGGTTATGATGCAGAGTCTTTATATAATTTACATTTAATGTCACTTTAAATCCTAGCTTTGTGTTATCTCTAAGGCAGTTTTGATTCCAAGCTTTCTGAAAGGGATGGATTCTGGCAAAAGTTTAAAATAGTCAGATTAGGTAATTCCAGATTTTGAAACAGGGAAAACAAAGCATTAAAGAAAAGGGAATGGATCCCATTTTTCTTATCTCCTCCCGGCTGTTGTGAAGATTTTATATATGGGTTTGCAACTGCTTGGAGGAAGACAAAGTACTCCATACTTTTTACTGGAATAAATTATCCCTGGCCTTTCTAGCTGTCTCAGTGTCATGGATGCCACATAAAGGAATGAGTAATATTGTGGTATGGCAGAGTAGGAGAAAGTGGGAAGTATGGTGGTCACAATTTAATGTGCTTTCTGAAAAAGCTCACTGTAAGAAGGAGGAAAAGCTACTTTTCCCCACCCCACACCAGTATCTGATGTCTTCAAAAAGGTCTGGCTGGGTCTTTGTTTTCCTTTGTGACAACAAAGACATCAAATTCAAAAATGTCAATAAGTTGGTTCTATTGCCTCATATTGACTGACTGGTTATAAGCCAAGCTTCAGTGAGCATTATTAATGAATAGAGAGAGATGACTTCTTGCTTGGTGTATCCAAAGCAAACTGCAAATAATGGTAAGTGTTTTATTTTCCCCACTTGAGTTTCCTTAAATAACTGTTCACAGATTTGTGCAGATCCCTATAATGAAACGGAACACAAAAAATGCAAGTTCTTAGTGATTGCAATGCAAGCTGCTGATTTGGAGGGTGTTATAGGGAAGTAACCAACATATGGCTCTAAATTACAGACACTGTACCCAACAATAAATTGCAAAGTAACTTTTGATAAGAGAATTTTAAATTGCACTGTGTTTCTTGATCTGTCCTTTTAAACTTGAGAGTATCGAAGGAATTCCGAGGATAGCTGCAAAGGAGGTACTCACTGGTTTTCCTTTCTGTAGGTGCCCCCCCAACTCTGTGTCATGCCATGCCTGGTTTTCTTTTTGTTGTTGTGCTGCTGGCAAGTCCTGCCCAGGTTGTAATGAATAATCAAAAATTAAATTCCAAGCAAATAAATGTTTCCTTTGGGCTCTATGTAAAGGCAGGTGTTTTGGTGGTTCATTTTAGGAAGACACTGTAGGGAATTCATTTTGGAATTTGCTGGTTGGCAGAGAAGAGGCATAAAAGGATGAGAACAGAAGAGGTCTTGGGGAATCTGCATGAGTTAATGCTGTTGATCTGAAAAGATACCACACAATCCCAATATTTTATAGAGCAATGAGAAGCCTGACCAGTTATGTGTTTGCCTGTATCTGCTGTGAAAAGTGCAGATTTCCCCTCATGCTCCTCCCCCTTGACACTGGCTTTGTGTAGAAGCTGTTTCAGTTTTGCACAAAGATAACACTGACTGAAGCCCTGCACTCTGTGTGCATTTCTTTGGTTCTGGGGTTTTGTTTCCCCTGGCATTTAGAATCTGGTATATGATTGTAAAGAAAGATCATCTGGGACATGGCTGTTTAAGTGGAGCAATTTTCTGGAGAGCAGGTTTCATCCCAGCTGGTGTGAAAACAACATGGAGTTCACAGCCTCTTGCTAATTTAGATGCTTTCTGTATTCTAGTCTTGTTTTCTAATATGGAAAGAAGAGACTCCTGAATCTCTGGCAGGTCTGTGTTTTGCATATGCCTTAAAATAAGACTGCAATAAATTTAGTGGTTGCATTGTAAAGTGAATGTATTTCCTGAGCCTTTAGAAAACTGTGATAAAGCATTACAAGACAGCTGGTTTGTCAGCAATATAGAAGAGAAGGAGAGTGGCTCTACATTTTAAAATTGGCCCTTGGAGTTTGTATTAGAGCACTCCTGAGCTCCGTCTGTAATTCCATAAATTACTTGCACAGCTCAGTTACCTCCAGTGATATTTGGAGTAAATCTGTCTCTAAAGGAGAACAAAGGAAAGCAGACAGACATCTATACATGGGAACTGCTGGTTTATGAAGGGATAAATGCTGCCAGCATGCTGTGCTCTGTGAGGTGGGCTTCAGGAGACTCAGCTTCCCCACATGGAAATACCTGGGGTCTGGCAAAAGGCCTATTTGCTCCAAAGCTATCCTTGGGGACAGTGGCTGTAATGATATCACAGTGTTAACCTGCATGGTCTCTGTTTAATCTTGCAGGGATTGAGGGACTTGGGAAAATCAATTGTTGTAGAGAAATGTGGTATTTGAAGGTATTAGGAACAAGTAAAACTTTGAATGAAAGCAGTCAAAATCAAGGAATTATTTGTACCAGAAATTGAATTGTGCTGCAGAGGTCTAGTACAGCAGTTCTCAACTACTGTGTACCTTAGAGAAAGCAGTGCAGAGCAGGAGTCATGAAAAAATGTAACTATACACCTTTGGGGGGGATCATATCCTGGCTGAGATCTCTTGGAGATTCATGGTCTAATGAGAAAAAAGTCCCAAGGTTGCTTATGAGATTTCTTGTTTGAAAACACTCTAAGCACAAAACTCTGCAAAACAGGATGAAACTCCAGCTCATGAGATATCAACCTATTGGAAAGTCTGGATGTTGGAATATTTAGAGTGTTTATTACTCTTTAAAGGCACTGGCAGTGAAGCATGGAATTAAAGGCCAAACTTCAGGCTCATGGGCTTAAGTTCTTATGCCTTCAAGAAACAATTATAAGGTGGAAAAAATTAGGCATCAACTTTATTGCTTAAACATCTTTCCAGGATTTTTCAAACTATTGTCCGTGAAACACCCGTCACAGCAACATTCAGAATCCTCAGGATTGCGTGAGTCGCTCATCCCCTGGGAGTCACTTAAGCTGCAGACATTTTGCATAGCAAACCAAGATTTTTTTTTCCTTGCCCTGTGACTCTACCTGCTGCGATGCATAATGGAGCAAAACTACTTTGGTGTAAAGCAGTGTTGCCATTTTATACTGGTTTAATTCAAAGACCAAAAAAGTGTAAACCCTAAACAAACAAAAATCCACCACAAAACTCAGTTCATATCTGTGTATCTTAGAGGTGAGATTTCTGAATGCAAATGTGTCACTGAAGCCACATCCAGTAACATCCTATTAAGGCAGACCTACAAAGCAGGAGAGGTACATCACAGATTTTCATGCCCAGTGGCAGTCAGAATACAGAAGCAGATCCCTTTTCATGTTTATGATCTGCATCACTTTCTCTTTCATGCATGTTTAAAGTATCTTGTCATTACCGTGGTCTTGGTAACCTGTTGCCATGCCATCCATACCAGTTGTCTGCTCTGGAATTACTTGGTCTGGCCAAAGTGGTGTTTATTAGTTTGTTGTGATCTGCAAATCCTTTAATTTGCTCCTTTGCCATTCCTCTAGCAACCTGCCCAGGGATCAGAGCTGGCAGTGGCTGGGATTAGGTGACCCTTGACACTGTGGTTAGTGTAACAAAGCAGCATTTGGGATCTTGTGGGAGCTTCAGAAAAGCTCTGCACCGATAAACATGAAAGCTGGGCTGCAAGATGTTATCCTGCGTAACTAACTGAAGTGGAGTTTTGATTTTCGTTCTGGCTCTTGACCTCTAGGCTGCCATCTGTTTGGAGGACAACAAGAAAATGCAGCAAGTTTTTCTCCAGCCTTTGGAGACTAAACACTGAGGATGTGGGTGGAAAGTCTCTGCAGAGGGAGCTGAGAGGTCGCTGCTCCTCAAGCGGAAGCGCAGCCCTTGAGTTACAGGCTGCTGCAGAACAAACAGCTTTTCTCACTGACTGTGTTCTGCCATGCTGGGATAACTGCTTGGAGCTGCCTCTTGTGCTGGGTGTGGCCCTGGCACACCAGATTATGCTCTAGGGCTGCATTTCTGCATGTGGGATGAGACCTGAGCCTTTGAGGTAGACTTACCTAGATCTTTTCCATGAGAGCAAACTGAGAAGAGATTTATAGACTTAAAAGTCAGAGAGAACCACTGACTTTTTTTTTTCTACTCAAGAGTTCAATGGCAGGCAAAACAGAATAGAGGAGGAATTGTATTGCTGTTTTCCCTATGTCCTACCAGTGGTGGTTCTGCATTTCTTCTGAGCCTTTTTGCTGACAAACCCCACTGAGTCCTTTCAGACACTTGATTATGTGTGTGCCTTTGTTTCTCAGGCTCCACTTCTGCTGGCTGGATTTCAGTCTCTTTCCCAGTCTGTATTGTTCTGGTCTTTAAAGCTTTTTCCTCTAGTGCTCGCACAGATGCTGCCAAAACCCATCTGTGTAATCCTTTTCTTCTGGAGTGGAGTTCCTTCCCCAGCTTTACCCAGGATTTGGGCTAAGCACAACTTACTTTGCTGGCCAGTGACGGTGTTGAATAGGAACAATGTTCTGTGACTTAAACCAACCAAATTGATTGCAATCAAATGACTGATGCATCCATGCATATCACCCAATGTGTCACAAAAACAAATAAACTGTGTAACACGTAGAAGAAAGGTGTTTAAAGAAGCTTATTTTTCCAACTGTTATCATGCTGCAGGAGGCTGGTGCTTTTTCTCTTGTTTTTGTATGCCTAAACTAATTTCATCATGTTTAGCAATTATTTCAGGCTCCCAGCTGTCTTAGGGAATGGAGGGAGAATTGAGCTTTTTCTCCTTAGCTATTCTGCTCTTCCAAAAAAATCTGATTTTTCAGAGTGTATAAATACAGGCTCCTCAAGACCTCTGAAGTTTTCTGAATTCAAATGGGGGAATTTTGTTTAGTGAAAAGAAATAATGAAGCACTTGTAGACTAGTGAGTGGCTTGCTGTCTCACCACAGGGTCCGAGTGAGTGTGCTCTTGGAACTTCTTGGAATCTTCTAGCACCCATTCACATGTGCTTAAGTTGCAGAGGGATGTACAATATTCAGCATTTCCTTATATGTTGGGATTATCTCATTACATGTGTTAGGGAAACATGAGGAACTTTGAAATTAAAGACCTTGTCTTAGCAAGGACTTCATTTTTTTGATAATGAGGAAGAATCCTATTTGGTTGACTCGTTAAAATATAAAAAGTTTCACTTCCAATATTGAACATATGAAACTTTTGGCTATGTAATTTACTGCTTAGTTATAAGAGATATGTATATGCTTCTGGCTGTGTGGGGACTGCAAGTTTGCAAAGCTAATTTACGTGTAAGATCATCACTTCTAGATACAAGTAATAGCTCAGGGCCAGAGATCTCACTGTGTGGTCACAAAATTTTATGGTTAACTAGGAAAAGTGCAAACTAGCACATAAAAAGAAAAAAAACCCAACTCAAGTGAGGAGATAGATTTGGAGCAGAAACTTGGAAAGTAAAGTAATGCAGAGAGAAACTTAAGGGCCAGTGCAGGTAAATAATGGGATGAAATCAAGCCAGGTACAACATTTAGGGTGAAATTTTCTGCTATGTTAATTGATTCCTGGGAAGCACTGAAACCTCATTGCTGGGACTGTTTTAGAACCTGTAGGGATGAAGAGCTGGTAAAGGTCCAATAAAGAAAACT
Source organism: Atrichornis clamosus (assembly GCA_013400975.1). Taxonomy (NCBI): domain Eukaryota; kingdom Metazoa; phylum Chordata; class Aves; order Passeriformes; family Menuridae; genus Atrichornis; species Atrichornis clamosus. The sequence goes on along the minus strand of WBMZ01000626.1, from coordinate 102,005 downwards.
AATCTTTTTTAAGGCAGAGGGATGCTGTAGTTCCATGATGAGGACTTTTCCTTTCTTAGGACAGTGAAGGGCTTTCCAGTAGCCTAAACGAGGAATACTTTATTGGCTATATTATTCCTTCATTGCTTCATCACCTCCTTTTTAGAGAAGTCTGTAGCAGGAAGGCCACAAGCAATGACAGGACTGAGGCTGCCAGAGCACCTGAGAAACAGCCCCAGGAGATGCCAGCAGCCTAAGGCCTTCCTAACAGGGACTGCTGGGCATCTCAAGGGTGAAGATTCTCTGTGCAGCTCTAACAAGGACCGTGATTAAAACGTGTAACCTTGGATGCTTGTTAGCGGATTTCATTTCAAAATTAGGGTTGTGCTCATTGTGCTATTACTTGGAAGCCCTGATGCTGAAAGCCTGTTTTTAACACACAAGGAATGTGTCTGTTGGGGAAGATTCCCACTTGCAAGCTCTGCTGGTAGTGATGAGTGGCTATTATACCAATTAAATTGATCAAGTGCTTAGTTATATGTAATTTTGAATGCTGACTTGAACCTTACAATGTTGCTCTGGAGTGAAATCCTTCAAAACAAGTATTTTATTACCAGCATGCTGAGGGGTTATTTAGTGACATGACATTTACAACTCTTTAATGGTAATGTTAGGGTAGTGACCTCATGATAGAGAGTATTCAGAGTATCTTGACTTATGGGCCACTTTGAGGGAGAGCTCATTGATGGCATATTAAGAATGAACCAAAATTGAAGCTCAGTATTTTGAAGTCAGCATTATGGAGTGTGACTGGCTAGTGCGTACACTGGTAACATTAATCTCTTGAAGATGTTTTCCCTAAAGAAATTGCAGGTTTGTGTACTTCTACTGACTTTGCATTTTGATATACTTCTACACTTAGTGCTTCAACAATATGTATTATATAAAATTACCTTTTCCATTTCATCTCTTCTAGATCTTTCCTTTTTCCTGTGTTTCCAGTTTTTTCCTCTCAAACACTGTTTCACAGAAGTGATGTTTTCCTTCGTTGTAACTGTATCCATAGAGCCTGTACCTGGTGCAGGAATGTAAACAGCCCCTCTGTTTCAGTTCTGCAAGTTGGAATGTTTCCCTAGTGCTGCAATAATGTGATTTGAGCAGTCATAGGATGTTATATACTTCTCCTTTTCCTTTCTAGCCCCTCTTGGGAAGATCCAGAAATCCGTAAACACAGATCCTGTTGCATCTTACAATGTTTTGTTGATTATGTTATACTTGTATCATTTTGTAGAAAACTCTTTATATAATTTCATTTAGCCTGGGATAGTCTATCCTTAAGGGGGAACACTTAGACTTGAATTATTTGACAGATGAACCTCAAGGTGTGCTTTTTAATTCAAGTGCCATACTTAATTTAATACTGGGTGTATTAGCTTGCAAACTTAAAAAGAAATGTTGGGTTTCTTTTTCAGAGTTATTCTAGGCATACATTTGGTATTCTTGCCCCCACCCCCCAAGCCCCAGCCCTCTCCCTTGTTTCTCCTGATTTTTCTCCTGTATCACCTTGGATATATTTGAATCATAGAATGGCCTGGAAAGAACCTTAAAAATCATCTCATTCCAACTCCCTGTCATGGGCAGGGACATCTTCCACTGGATCAGGTTGCTCAGAGCCCCATCCAGCCTGGCTTGGAACACTTCCAGGCGTGGGACATCCCCAACGTCTCTGGGCAACCTGTGCCAGTGCCTCACCACCCTCACAGGGAAAAATTTCTTCCTAATATCTAATCTAAACCTGCCGTTAGTTTGAAGCCATTCCACTTGTCCTGTCACTCCAGACTCTTGTCCCTCTCCATGTTTCTTGCAGGCTCCTTTCAGATACTGGAAGGCTGCAATTAGATCACCCTGAAGCCTTCTCATCTCCAAGCTAAACAATCCCAATCCTTACCCTTTCCTCGTAGGAGAAGTGCTCCAGCCCTTTAATCATCTTGGTGGCTTCCTCTGGACTTGCTCCAACAGGTCAATGCCCTTCCTGTGCTGGGGACCCGAGAGCTGGATGCAGCACTCTACTGGAGTCTCACCAGAGCAGATTAGAGGGATCTGGATGCAGCAGAGAAGCTGCTTATTAGTTTGTAATAGTTAACCTTGGTTTGTGATTTGAATGAGCCACAGAAGGAAGGGATAGATCTGACTGAGGCATAATTGTTCCTNTCCAGTCCAGCCCTTTAATCATCTTGGTGGCTTCCTCTGGACTTGCTCCAACAGGTCAATGCCCTTCCTGTGCTGGGGACCCGAGAGCTGGATGCAGCACTCTACTGGAGTCTCACCAGAGCAGATTAGAGGGATCTGGATGCAGCAGAGAAGCTGCTTATTAGTTTGTAATAGTTAACCTTGGTTTGTGATTTGAATGAGCCACAGAAGGAAGGGATAGATCTGACTGAGGCATAATTGTTCCTTTGGCATCTCAATCTACTGAAGGCAGTGGAGAGGGTGAAGCAGTGTGCTGTGGAGCCTGCACCAGGCAGCCATTTCTGCTTATTAGGCTGACATAGGATTACTTTCTTAGCTTTGACTTTCATTCAGTTTCCATGTGCATTTCATGTGAGCAACTGTCTTCTTTGCTACCTCTGTCTGTAAATAATGAGAAAAGAAGAGCCAAAGAGGAAGGCGGGTGGTCACAGACTGCTGGCTCTCACTGGCTTGGGACTGCTGTAGCAGCACTTGCTGTGACATGGCAGACGGACCTAATCTGATGTGTGCTGTAATCTTGTAGTAATTGCTAAAAGGAATTAAAAGGTACAAGCCCAAGATAATTAAAATGTTCCTCTGGAAGCCACAGACAGCTCTTCTTTAGTATTGCTGTAATATTCTGATAACAGGTAACCGAGGTTGTTTATGTGAAGAGTTTACCCAGCCCCCAAAGGATACACTGAGAGGCTTATTTGCAAATGAGGTGCTGAGGTGCTTTCTGCAAATACTGCCTGTCAGGCTGGAGGCTTACCTGGATCTCTGCCACACAGCTTTGCCATGAGAAAGAATCTCTTGCTGAGGGTGAATTTGGGGGAGCCTCAGCACTGTTTTGTGCCCCGTTTGGACAGGTGATACAGAGTTTCCCTCGGTTATAGTCAAATTGGCAACAGATCCAGCCTTAAAGGCTGTGGACACCTAAATCCAAAACTGGAATGGGAAAGGGAAGTGTGGCACCTGCTGCATTCAGTTCAGACTTTAGAGGTATCACCTGTGTACAGAAAGCCTGAATATGGAATGCGGAATAGCTGCGTGACACCCATTCATCTCTGCAGGTTTAGCCCTCCTCTGCTGATGTGCCAAATACAACATGAGAAGGAGAGGGCCTTCCTGATGAGTATTTCTGAAAGGATTCAGTCTGCTTTACAGGATGAGTTACACTGAGTTTGTAAATGATTACAACCTCCTGTAAAGCTAACAAAGCCTCGTGTTGTGTGTTAGGCTGTGTACAAAACTCAAATGCCGCAGAGGTGCTTCTGGCTTGGGATGTTGTCTTGGTATATTAAGAATTCTGCCTCGGAGTGCTTGTAAGGGAAGCAAGAGATGGTGCTTGCTGAGAATAGGGAGAGAATTTAAAGCAGGGAAAATGTCATCTTCAATCTTTGAGCGAGAAGCGTGAGCTCTGGAAGAAGCGGGGGGGAGTGTTAGGAGTGTGGGTGATTGAAATATTTAGATAAATAATGCATCATTTATGTGAAAAGAGACAAATGGGATGTTTTCTTTCAGGAGGTAAAATTACTCAAAGACCTCTCAGGTTGTACTCAATGCTGCCTGGTGAGTTAGGATGACAGCATAAGTGGCAGAGAATATCTGGGGTTCATGGGGAAAGGACAAGGGACTGCAGGGCAGCCTCATTCTACAATGAGACTGCTACTGGTTTTACAGGAACAGATCTGCTTTCCCTGCAAGTGAGGAGCAAGTGCCTTTCCAGAGCTTTCAAACAAGAGGCAGGGGAGGAAAGCAAGCTTACATATTCTGTCTTTGACTAAAGGAAGGAAATTAATAAGCATTCATGAAAGGAGGCATGGGGTTAGATTTACCCTGGTTTTAAAACAGCTGTTTAAATTTTGTTCTCTTTTTTCACATAAACTCGTGGGTTGCTGTGATTAATCCCAGGCGGTTTGCTCTGCTCAGTGCTCTCATAAACATAAAGTAGCTCATTCCTTAAATGTGTGTTCATGAGCAGTGAGCTCAGTAAAATAAAAGTCTCAAATATAAGTTCACTTAAAGCCTCTGTTTCTCACTCCAGGGCTGCTAAACTTCCAGGGTGGAAATTGCTCTCCATATGCCATGATGCAATTGATATACACAGCAGGATCTTCTCCAGAGCCTGCAGTTTATGAATTTGGTTACCTTTTTTGAATCATTGAAGACCTGGATGTGCCATATCTCTTAGAGGAGTAAGAGTGAAGCTTGCCAGGTGGCAGAAGCAGGGTTGGGTAAGAGCACACACTGATGTGACATTCCTCCCACTGTGCTGGTGCTACAAAGTTAGCTAGATAAACCCTGAATAAAGGGTTTTTGAAGGTAAATGCAAGAACAAGACCTTTCAACTCTGTGATAGTTAACACACACTCTGATGCTTGTAGTCTTCATCTGAATTTAATTGCCATTCTTCTGTCCCATATTTGATTGGTTTTGTCCTGAATTTGTAGTGAAACATGAGGGAAAAATAAATCAGTGGAACAGATCCTATGCTAACTCTCACTGTTGTAAATAGCAGTAAAATATTTTGTGGAATCTGTCAATCTTTGAAGTAGCTTGATATAATGTAGTCCCATCTAAATTGTGCTGAAATAGCCTTTTTCTGTTTTATTGTTTCTATTCTATGTAATCTTAAATCATTTTCAATGACTTTGTATCTGCTTATTTACACCATTTTTTCCTCACTAGTTAAATGAAATACATTTACAGTTCTGAATTGAAATAGTAGTTCAGTACTTCTGAAAAAAGATTGAGGTTTTTGTTTTCTGTTTCTTTTGAGGTGGGTTTTTTTTTGTTTGTTTGGCTGCTGTTGTTGACATTTTCATTCAGAACAGAAAAAAAATCACTCTTAGAATTTCCCATAGAGCAAAAGATCCATCTTTTTAAACAGCTCAAGTACTTATTCAGCCTTTCAATTAAGACTGTTGTATTATTGTAGCTGTCAATTGCAAACCTCAGCTTTCATGGTGGTGTATCTTTTTTAGAAATGGATAATGTGGATCTTTTCAATTACACTTTAATTGAATTTTGTTTTGGAGCCTTTACGTGAAGGGCATGGTTAAATACCCTTCCCAAGGCTGTTGTTTGCTTGTAGCCAAACAGGTTAGCAGATGCTTTGGCAAGGAACAGCAGTGAAATCCATTATTAGGTGAATAACTGCTGAGGATGGCAGAGTCCCCTCATGGCAGAACAAGGGCTGCTCTTTCATTTCTCTTTTTTTCCTCTGTATGCATGAGTCTTTATTTCTTGCTCTTTCAGATCTTGATTATTTTGTTTAGAGAGCCTTTTTTTCCCCTCCTCATTATTCTATTCTGAGTAGAATGTCTTACTCCAAGTAGAACACTTTATTTGGAAAAGCTATAGCCACACAGAAGGGCTGGAGAGTCTGGCCTACTAATTCTCCATCATTTTGCATCGTGGAATTGTTTATATTTTCAAAAAGAGGCAGTAGAATGATGCCAAATACATATGTAGTGGACTGTATAATTTTGGCATAAATATAAATAGGTGATGTGCAAGGAATATAAAAATCCAGCCTATGCTTACAACCTAAATGCTTTCATGTATGTGATGCTTTTTCTTTAGAGCACGTTTAAATTTTGTCTTCAGTGACGTGCAAGTATTATAGCAGAATTTAATAGTAGTAGGCTGGAATGCCTCCTATAACCAGAGCTCCAATATTAATGCTGAAAGTTACTTGTGAAGTATTTAACTAGATATTTAATGATTGAGGTGAACATGATCACTTTCAGTACTAGTTTTTCTATTAATCTACTGTAAAATGAGTCTTTTCTGTATGTTACATGTGATCTATTAGTCTGCATTAGTAGGAATACAAAGTTTCTTTCCCTTTTATAATTTCACACTAGCAGCATGTTCTTTTCACTGCTGTTAATTAGGAAAATTAAGTACTGTATTCAGGAAAATGTTTTCTGATTACATGTTTCTGAGGGAGAAATGGTTATTGCTGGGAACACTAGATTGAATAGACCCCTAGCAGAAGTTTAACTACTGACAGAATTTTAGAGGGAAATTCTATTCCAGCCAGGCCCAGTCTCTCAGGCCTTGGTACCTCTGCCTGCTCTGTGTAACTGCACCTCAGAACTAGCTGCTTAGAAATGCTACTGGTCCCACTCAGGAAATTGGGATGGCAGTTTTTTATTTGCTAATTACTCTTTTTCAGCCCCCAGGCATCTCTTTCTCCCCTCCGGTGTAGTTCTGTCACTAATATGTTCAGGAATCTGATTTTAATATCTTTATGTCCCTGTTACACCCCGTGGGTGGCTGGTTTAGTCTCGGTTTACATTTTGCATAATTAACTCTGAGCTTTAAGGATGCTGAGCAATTCACTCCAGTGGCACATGTCACTTTTCAGAAGGTGTGCACGGAGCACTTGGCTGGCATGGAGCTCCTGTTGTGCCCGTCTGGGGGCTCAGATCTGTGAGGCACTCAGCAGCCCCAGACCCAGTGCTGCCAAAAGTTGCTTCCTGTGTTTGAGGGCTGGAGGCTGGAGATTTGGAGGTGTTGTAGTGTGAGGAGGGAGGCTGCTGCTGGGAGGGAAGAGTGGCTAGTCCCTGATCAGACAGGAATCAGTCAGCGGATGTGGTGACAAGGCACAGGGGTATGGTTTGGTGCTACAGGAGCTAAAGGATCTGGGAGCTAACAGGATTAAAGCTGTGTGTTTAAAAGCTTGCTGGGCTTTGAGGAGCCTGGATTCTGGAAATCAAAACGACCACAGGACAAGTGGGCTGCAGGGTTATGGCAAAACCTAGAGATAAATGTGGGAGTGTTGTCAGATGCTGTGAAAAGAGGGGGGCTATATGGTTCCCAAGGCTTTATTTCATATTGTTAGCTGTCTCCTGCTGGTTCAAATAAAAGGGATACTTGTCCAAAAAAATCATTATTGGTAGTGTAGGCTGGTATTTCCAGCAGAAACAGTGGAAGAACAGGAAAACCTCATAGCTTAGCACAGTAGGGTGACTTGTGGGTGTAACATCCCTAGTGTCACGATAAAGATGAACTGCTAATTATTTTCTGCAGGCTTGCATTCATGGGCCTGTGATGGTATGTAGGTACAGGAGGGAACAATACCAGGACTTCTAGGCTGTTCCTTCCTGCCCAGGTCAATACAATGCCTTGCTTCCTTGAGGTGGCCCAGTTCAGCCCCATGCAGAGATGAGCAACAAGCCTCCTTCCAGTGTAAGGCATGGGCTTGTGATCTCAGTAATGGCATTCTCCATGTGCATCTGCCTAAATGTGGTCCTGTGAGGGCTGTAGAGGAGGGAATTGGCTCTTCTGACTCAATCCCGTGCCTTTGACATGAGTGCATGAAGATTTTCAGTGGGCAGAGTAATGCCAAACTACTGCTTCTCCTAAGCTTTGGGATCAAGTGGAAGGAATACATGAAAAGACAGAAATGAATTTGCAGACTTCAGAGAGATTTTTAAGTGTAATTGCTTGTATGTTGTTTGTAATTGTTTAGACTAAAATATATTCCTAAGGACTTAATACAAACTATGCCTACTTTGCTGTGAGCATTCAAAAAGTTTTTGTGTCGCTTCCAGTAAGAAAGATCATGTGTAATTCTGATAGATTAGAAATTATTCTAGGTTGCTGTTATTAATTTAGTAACCTCTGGTAACTGTGAGCATCTCCAGCTACTGTTTACTGACAGCCTTGTATTTATTAGCTAATGGCAATCGGGAAAATAACAGGCTTTGTCATTTCACTTCTGAGTTTTTAAGAAATAAGGAATTCATCTTTTGAAAGAAGTAAGGAATGGATGCTGAAACATGCTTTATGTATGTAATTTCATCTGATCTCTCAGGATAAAGTGACACTTGTAGAATTAGCTCTAGTCAAGTCTAGTTGCCTTATTCGCGCTTTCTAAAATTTAATATTGAATGATGGAAGCACTATGTAAGGAGTGAATGCAAACAAGCCTTTCAGTATCACAAAAAGCTAGTGTTGCCTCTGAGAGAAGGAAGAGCAAGGCAAAATGACAGCATGATGTAAAGTTAGATGAACTATAAATTCCAATACAATCAAATCTTGTTCTTCTGACATGTTTGAACATTTGCAAGAAGATAAAACAAATTCTCAATTTCAAGTAATGCAAGAGATTGATAAGTAGTAATTCAGATGCAGCACGTTTCAAGGAATTGATTTCCAACCAGGCTGTTACTGTAAAACATAACCAGATCTAGGATATAGGATTTCTGCTATTGCTTGCTTTGATTTTGTGTAGGGTTTTTTTGAGGTTTTTCAATAGTAAACTAAAGGCACTTTTATGACATTGAAGTGTTCTGGTGTGCAGAGTTTGATGTCAATATCCAGCAACTAATCTTGTCAAAGCTCAAAAAAGCCTTGGAATTTTGTAGGAGTTGTGATATTTCAACATCTGTTTAAAGAGGAGACTGGAAATAAACTAGCCTTATGACATGAAATGTGGTGTTGCCTCTGTCTGTGTGATCAAATAAACGTGCCTAAGTAGTTGCGAGGGATATGCTGTGGCTCAGCTTATGGCTGGGGAAGGGGTTGGACCTAAACAGGGGCTGGCACTCTCTCTCTGAGGAGTGTAAGTCCATAAAACCTGCAGGTTTTGTCTGCACTTTAAAACTGGAAGTAGCTTTCAGTAGTGTTCAAGTACAGTGGTCTCAGTCTCACTTCAACTTTCTGTTGGAAAATGTTAGATATGTGCTATGGTAATATTAATATATTCAAGCAAAGAAATCTTATAATCAATACATTCTTCAAGGAAAGAGAATTTAACTAGAAAATATAACATTAAGTGGTGGTTTTTTTCCAGGAAATTTTCTTCCCATTTTCTTCTCCTGTGCATAGCTAGTAGAAATTCCACACACTTGAATCCCACCAATGAAATTTTCTTGTGCTGTAACACTGGGAATTTGTTATCCTGCTCCCAGACTTTCACTGTGGGAGCAGTGAAACTGGCTGCTGTCAGGGCTGGCATCTGCAATTCCAACCAAGGCAGGCTGAAATCGTCTCTCATTATGATAGTGTGACTTTGTAGTTTCCTGACTGACACATAAAAAGCTATTTATTTCTAAAATACAGCATAGCAAAAGAGGCAGAGGAACTCATGAAATGTGAATTGAGACTGAGTGTCACCCAGGTATCAATGGGAATAAATTGCTTGTTGTTATGATGCAGCTAACTGGTATTTTTGGAAGGTATTCCTGCACTGATTGAAACGTGGAATATGAAATATTACAATTAAGATGGTTTTGTCTTTCTTTTTCCAAATGATTCATTGCTTTGCAGCCTGCTACAGAAAGGCAACTCTCCCACACCCGGAGTTTGCATTATAGTAGTACCTGCCTGTGTACCTTTTTAATTTGTATCTTAGCAGGAGGAAAAACATCTCTTCTTTGTTTTGTGTCTATATTCAAGAATATGTGATTGAAAACATATCCTGGATGATCAAGTCTTGTTCCTTCTGTCATAGCCACCACGTCATACAATTCTCCTTGTAAATGTATTTATTCCATCTTAAAAGTGGCTTACTTTTGTCCATTGCTCTTTGTCCTGAGGAAATAATTGCTCTACTGATCCTCCTAATTTTCAGTTTAAAATCAGCCACTGTGTTCCCATTTCTTGAGAACTGTCTTTCATCTTGAACAACACTTATTTCTCACAGGATTTCATGTTGGTGTATTTGCGGGAAGCAGCCATGTCTTGCCTCACACTCTCTAATTTACTAGGCTGATTGCACAAGGAAAATCATTAACTCTCCTCTTGGTGAGATGGCTGCTCTGCTTTCCCCTCCTGTTCAGCATTTTAGCTTGGATTTGTGTTTTTTGGTATGGATGACCATGGATGAACTGCAGTGTGCCACCTCTGAAAGAACACTACAAATTAAATTGCCTTTCATTTCTAAGATTTTTGGAATGCACTGTCTTACAGCATTTGCTAATGTTGCCAGAGATTTATAAGCTGCTGAAGAAAAATGTGCATGTCATGGAAAGTAGATGCATAGCTTGTTGCTGAGATGGGAGATAGTATTTCCTTTGTGCATTAACGGGGAAACAGGAAATGCTGTCCGTGGTAAATGTGAGATATATTTGTATTACTGGTAAGCTTTCAAATTACAGTTTTAGCCATTGAAGGAGATAACAGTTTTTCTTAAGATCAAATTGAATGCATGGTTTTATCTCTTACTTGCCAGACAGAGCTGAGTACTTGATTCCCTGGAATTCCTGTTTTCAGAAATGCTGTCTGGCTTTTCAGCGGTGTTCTTTGCAGAAATGGTGCTGTTGGAGGAAAGGCATTATCTGGTCTTGCTATGATACTCAAGGGACAAATGGCACGCATTGCAAGCTCACAGGAGACAGATCATAGCCATTCCCTGATTTATTCCAAGTGCCATTGTGTCTCCTGTGAAGGTCAGGAAAGGCAGCCCTGTAAGGCTGCCAGGACAGCCTGGTCCAATGGGGACCTAGCACATCTGGGCTGGCAGAGCCCCTGTCACCCACATGCCACTGTTCTTGGGTAAATGGAGGAGCTTTGATAAGTGATTAATCCCTACGTGATCTAAGCAGAAGATAGTGATAATCATTTGCTAATTAATCAGAATGAATTTTCTAATGTTAGAATGTGGTGGGTGGATCAAAATACAAAAAAAAACCCAACAGTATTTCTGGTTAAAAGAAATATTTTTTTCCCCCCTTCACAAACTTGGGTTTCTTGGGTATGTGAGACTCAAGAAAAGCTAATCTCATTTCCACAGCAGTGTTTTCTTCTACACTTTCACCTACAAATTTTTAAAAAATCACTTAGCCCTGCTAGGCCTCGAAAAAGAGGTTTGATTTTTAAAGGAAAGTTTCTCTGGTTTCTCAACAGTACACAATATCTTCTCAGAGCCCAGGGTAGGCCCAGATCACCAGATTATAATAAGAAATTATTCGTGAATAGGCAAGTACTGGTGTTGTCTCTGAAAGTGTGGAGGGCTGGGAGCCCTCAAAGCGGGAGCCTCTTGCACTCCCCTGGAGAAGTCTGAGATAAGCAACCTTCCTCTAGGTCAGGATGAGATCCCAACATGCCTTGTTTCTTCATGGTAATAACCTGTACTCTGTTGGCTAATTGGTTTCTAACCCACCCCCTACCTTTCCCATAAAAAGCCTGCCTTCCGCCCCTGAAAGCAGGGAGTGTTGTCTCTGGCCTTGCCTTTGCAGGGTGCTCGGACAATAAAGGCTACCTCTGCGGAACTGCCATACGAGGCTCCTGTCTCTCTGTCCCCGTGTTTGCCTCGGGCTATTTCACAAAGAGCTGAAATCACTTGTAGCAGAGAAGTTGCTACACTTGCTGGAATGGCCTGTAGCTCAGGGAGATCTGCCATCACCCCCCGAAGAGCTGTTCTCTGCGGGATGCTCTCTCTCCAGAGAGATCACGGCGTGCTGGTGCTGAACTGCATTGGACCCCCTGCGACATGAAAGTACCCTCATTAGTAAAAAAACCCTGCACCAAACACCAAATGTGGCCCTCTCAGCAAAGAGGAAAAAAAAAAAACATTGCCCCCAGGCCCCCTTGATATGATGAATGCACAACTAGAAAAATGGTAAGTAGGACATTGCTGTAAGTAGATGAACATAAAGTTTTCAGTAACTTGATGTATTTTTATCCAAACTTCCTTCCTGACTTACTGCAAAAGCATTACTGAAATTAATCTGGAGCTGATCTCCCAGTTCTCTCAGAGGGACTGTGACTGAGCAAACTTGCTCCTCAGGCTGTGTAACTTCACCCTGCTGTGTGATTTGCTGTATGGCAACATCAGGATGAGTCACAAGCAGTAAAAAAGATAAACCTGACTGAATTGCACCCACTCACAAAGAAAAATTCAGGTTCTTTTATAGCAATAGAATGGAATCCCTCTGGTATATAAAGGAATATGTATTAAGATAGCTTAAATATAGTACTGCTACTTTTTGTTTAGTAATTCGTTTCTGTAATTCCCTAAAATCTCAAACATATGATTGTTCAGAGTATGAAGGAAAAATAGATGAAAACATGGTAAGTTGTGATTATTTGCGCTCCAGTTTCCTCTGAGCAAAGATGTCTGAAATGGTTATTAAAAAGTATAAAGCTTTATCAGCTGATAATCACATGTTTCTGAAGTACTAGAATAATTGTTCTGACAATATTTGGAAATCAGGCATAAAGAGAATTGCGTCCAGGAGAGCTGAGATGCAAACAGAGCTGTCTGTCAGTTCCAGTTCAGTGCTTCAAGCAGCAAGATCTCACTGTAGGCTGCTGCCAAATCATATGACAAATGGTAATGAGCTCTTTACTCTTTAGCATTAACTGTTCTCCAGGAGGCTTTAGGAATACCCACCAACCACGTCAGTGCTTTGTGTGGTCTGCTCTGTTATGCTGTCATTGGGATTCACCTGCACAGCTTGGGATGCCTGGATGGTTTTTGTCTTATTGAAGCATAAGTAATTCTTTTCTTCCTATAAAATTGAAACAGTAGGATTAGTAGGCTATGTAGAAATAGAAAAAGTAAATGATACAAAGGGACATGAATTTTAATTTAGGGGAAAAATCTTGGGAGCCAGTCTAGGAAAACATGGGGTTTTAGGCAACAGAGGATGTAGGAATTCACTGATAGGTAGAAGTAAGATGTGCATTTTGCAGGCAAGTGCCTACAGAAAAGCAAGCTGGGCATCTGCTTCCACAGTGTGTTTTCCTAGAAAAAGGAGTACTGGGACAGATGTGGCATTTGTCTTTTTTGTGTGTTGAGCAGCAGGTCTGGTACTTTTTGGTACCCACTTTTGACATCGCATTCACGTGTATATACTACTTGTACTTAGGGTATGGATTTGTTTTTCACTTTTGGTTTCTGTTGTGGGAATTAGAAAAAATATCCTCTTTAATGTCAGTTTACAAATAGTACTGAGCTTCTAGGGTGTGAATAAAGTTTTGGGGTGGCTTGTGTTAGGGGTTTTTTGGGGGTTGTTTTTCTTGATTTTTAATTTTTTTAATTAATTTTTTAACCTCAAGGAATGAATTTGCAAAATTCTGATGTCATTCTCTGCTTCCTTAGTGGTTATGGGCCAATTTTCCATGACTTTAGTGAGATCTTAAGTAGCCTGTAATAATGGAAAGGAGTGAGCCATTTGCTCTTTGAAAGCTGCTTTTGGTGGCTGCATTCTTGTGAGAGCACTCTCTTCAGAAGGGTCATTTTGATGCTGACCCAGACAGTTACATACAGCATCTGTACTTGCACTTCTTCTTACAAACTTACAGAATCATTCTCATCATCCTTATGCCAATTTCAGATAAATTTTGGTAAAATTAATTTTAATTTATACATTGCTCTGTAATCTATTTGATGCTTTTCTCAAATGGTATTGAAGAACCTAAGGCACTTTAAATCTGAACTGGGTGATTGATTTCTTTTTTATTATTTTTATCACACCAGCTCAACTACAGAACATATGCTAAAGTCACAAACTTTAAGAAAATGTTGTTTGAGCTCATGCATGAAAGTTTGGTATAAATCATCCATGCACATTTTCTGATGCTCTTAGAATTATTTCTGCTAGAAGTAATATGGATTATATGTCCCTGAGAACAGAGGAGTCTTGAAGCAGTCCTCAGTAGGACCTTCTGTTGCATAAAGCTGTATTCCAGGTGCGACTTTGAAATATAGATGAGGAAACATATTTCAGAAGTTATTTTTTATTTGGATTTTAATTGGATTTCAGACTCTCAAGAGCCCTGCTTCTGGCAATTTGTAAGTTTTCAAAAGGACTGTTTGCAGAATATTTTTTTATGGAATGAATGTAATTAATTTTTTAAAATAGAGCTGCTGATTCAGTGCTACCTTTTAAGCATGAGAGCCGCAGCTCCACAAGCAGACTTTGCATTTGACAGTGGAGGCTATGTAACAGCAGACAGAGATGGTTCCTACTGGTAAAAGCCAAGCACCAAGGATTGGCACACGGGAATGCTTAGTCTCTCTTAGTTACTTGCTTGCTTTCCTTTTTACTAGAAAATGTGATATGAATTGCTGTCAGTGTAAAGGCTTCCACATGTCTTGCACAAAGATCGAGGTCAGTTTACCTGCTTCATTCTTATTGTACAGTGAATTTTAATTAAGTTGCATTATGTAAAATACAGATAAGATTAAAAATGGTCTCCATCTTCTAATTCACTTTTTATGTTTTACATTTGATTAGTTTACTTCAGTTATTGGATAGATGGAAAATAACTTATATCTGTAAAATTTAAACCCATATGTGGCATAATGAAGCAGAAAAAAAAACTTGCTCAGAGAAACATACAAATTGAATTAGATAAACATTGAGAAATCACTGAAAACAATTTTTCATTTATGTCCAGAAATCCCTGGGAATATACTTTAATTTAAATATATAGCCAGTCTACCACTGTTCTGCTATTCTGTTTTCAATTACAAGAACTTGTCATTCACGACATCTTACAATTTCATGCAGAACATATTTGTTAGCTTTCTTCTTTTCAGCAACATTTACGTAGCATCCCAAAATCACTGAATTTGCTTCTTTTAGTGAACTTAATACAAAGCTGCATGGCCATTACCCTTAACTTGTGAGTTTCTCTGTATACTACCCCTTACAACATGGAATTTGGGAGAGTAACGTGCTTTTAAGCAGAGAGGCCATTTTGGGAACTTATTTTTATTTATAAAGTGAAATGCTATTGTGAGCACATGAAGGGAAAAGTCTGCTAAGTCCATGGAGAATTTTGTTCCCAGCATTTAGGAGAGTGTGCAGTAAAATGTATATCTCTAACAAGAAAAATATCTGGGGAAATAAAATCAATGACTGAACAACAGTGCTGAGGCTTTCAAGTACTGGAAAGTACTAAATGTCATAATGCCCTAAAGTTTTCCTTCAGATTAATTTGACAATAAATTAGATCTTAGGTTGCTGTGGTCAGAAAAAGATAATGATGTCTGAAGCAGCAGCCAAACTACAGGGTGAGATCTGCCGTGATAAAAATTACATGTGTCCTCCTTTACTTGGGTTAGTTTAGCTGGTATAGTCTTAATGTTTCCTGTGGACCTGCCTATAAAAGGCAGCTATTTCCAATTGATTCCTTTATTTCTATCCTGGACATTATACTACCCCACCACAGCCAGCAGGCACAGACTCTGTTTTCCGTATGTGCCGTTGTCATGTGCAGCATCTCAATGCTGGCATGAAACAATAGCTTTAATTACACTGGCAACTGAACATGCTGAAACTCAGGGCACTGCTGGCTGTCACACCTTACTCGCCCTGCACATCACTTGGTGGAGCTGATATGGCTCCGAGCAACAGCAGAGTTAAGGCTGATAAGCTTTGCAGCTGTCCTGAAGGGATGGGCAGTTAAGGCAACTGTTTTGTAGAGGATGCTGAGATAGTAAACACCTGGGGCAGTTCAGTCTCCCCTTAAGGTCCACATCCTGCACCAGCAAGAGACAAATTGGATCCTAACAGATTTCCTCTTTTTTATACTTCAGCTAAAGAAAAATAGCTTCTTATATGGCTGCCTGCAGAGTTACCAGCTTCAGTAAAAGGTGTGAGATGAGGTGGAGAGTGGTAGGAGCAGCAAGTGAAGCCACAGGGTAAATGTGGTCTCCTGGCTTAGTTTGCAAAGCAAATCGGCATTTGTCTTTAGAAATAATGAGCAGGACTGTGGGCAGGTACCATAACTAGAAGCAGCAGGGTTATTGAGAAAATGACTATATGAATGACAAAAGGTTTTCCAAGTGGAGACAGGGAAGACTTTTATGGCTTGGGGTTATCACCCAGTATGGAATCTAGGTTGGCAGAACAAATGGCTGATAACCCAAAAACAAAGGGGAAAAACAGCAACAGTGCACATTACAAATAGTGAAATCCCATTAGCAATGAGCAATGTCAATGGGGTTTGTGAAAGTTTAAAACATCTGTGGTCGAAAAGTCAGACTGGAACATTCAGGGAAATAAATTTTCAGACAAATGTAATAGTTTGATTTTTTTTTTCCTTTTTCCTTTGGAAATATGGTAATCACATTTTCTCCTTCCAAACAGCTTTCTGCTTGTGGGAGACAGAAGGAATTCCAGAAGAGCAGTGTGCTGTGTGAAAGCAGTGAAGCTCCCCCTTACCACTCAAAGGTACAGCATGTTGAGCTGATGAGAACAAAGTCGATTGAGTGATTACACTGAGGACTGTGATTACAGAGGGAGATGAAAGGAAAGGAGGCAAAAAATGCAAAATAAAATGCTTCACAGGAAACATATCCAGATGATGGATACCCAGGCTATTCTTCTGGAAGCATCAACTGTCTTCTGCCAAATGATTAGTGTTAGATGAATCAACACTGAAAGAGACTAAAACTACCGCTATTTCAAGTTCATGTGTGTATGAAAGAAGTTCAGAGTAGTGCCCTCCACAAGTGTCCCGGTTTGAGACAATATAAGGAGGAAAATGCCCTCCTGGGGGAAGGTAGACTATCAGCCACCTCTCCCCCACCAGGTCCGGACAGAGGCAATTCCTCAGAGGTAGAATGAAAAAAACCCCCTGTTTTATTTACAAGGCATAGGAAAGAAATGAACAATTATATGATAAACTACTTGCGAAGGAGAAACCCGTGTAAAGTACAGAGTCCTTGGTGTGGTCCCCCGTTGACAGGCCGAGGCAGGACCCCTTCCCGCGGCAATGCCGGCGCTAAGATGACTTTCTGTCCTGGATATGAGCTCAGTTGAAAAGCAGTTTCAGGGAAAAAAGAAAAAATAATCCCAAGGAAAAAGAAAAATGTGCTTTCCATCCCTCTCGCTTGAAAAACAGAGCTGGGGAAAAAGCTGGCCAAAACAAAAAAAAAGAGGAAAAAAAAAGGAAAAAAACCCAGCTCTCTCTTGCCTGCTGCCTGTGGCAGAGCCGAGAGCTTAGGAGTCAGTGAGTGAAGAAAAAAAAACCAATCCAAACCCGCCTGAGTCCCAGCACAGGAGTATTTGTGTTTGTCCTTGAAAATTCTTGGAATCGAGTCAGAGGCTGAGAATTCATGTTTAGTATAAAGCAGCGATACGGGATAACAAAATAGCGTCATATGCTCAACCCAAGACAACAAGTGTCTGCCTTTTGAAACGACAGTTAAAATAGATGGTTTTCCTTTCATAATGAGCCAGAAAACCAGACAGAAGTTCAGGTAACTACTGTAACAGCCCCTCTACATGAGCAGGCATTGTGGCTCTGCCAGCACAGAGCTCAATGCAGGTTAATCTGTTTGGCTGTATCACTGCTGCAATCAATCTGTTTCTGGTTTCCAGGCTACAGCCAGCTCAGAGATCTTTATATCCTGACACAGACTGCAGTGTGGCTGTTGGTTTGCGTATGAACCGCTCAGCCTGTTAGAGTCAGTGAAGCTGTGATGGCAGCCAGGTACAGCATCAATCAAGTTATGCACTGTGTTGTTTTGGAAGTTAGTGTGTAAGTTCAGAAGGAAGAAAAAAACCCAAGTGTTTTGTTCTTTAACTTCACTTCTTCTGGCTCTAGGTGGAAACAGTGTCTCTTGTCATTAAACCAGAGCATCTAAAGTGAAGTGAAGGTGCTTGGATCAAGTTCCTTGGGAATCAAACTGCATTTTCAGTGTGAGATGTGACATGTCACTTCAAACATTGATTCCAATGATAAATGGGTCAACTGATCCAAAAAAGGCAATGTAGGGTGCTTGGCTGTGAGGAGCGAAGATTTGCACTGTCTAAGCTTTGCTTTAGTTTCTTTTAAAATGTTGGAGACCCAGAACAGTACAAAGGAACCCTGGGTGTGGGGAAGGTGTTGAGACAACAGGAGGAATGTGTTTAGTGATGGTACATGGCTGGGGAAAGGGTCAGTCTGGCTACTGATTCCAGTTGACCAGCACGTGTTGGGGTTTTGTCACTGTTTCCCTAATTAAGGGAGCCTCTGCAGCTCTGCTCACAGCCCCAGGAAAGCAATTCTGAGTTTGGTTTTCCTCCATCTGGAGGCACAGTATATTTGGCAATTTGCCAGCAAAGTCTATTTTATTAATAAATGCAGGTTATGCAAATGAGAGATGGTTGAATGAAACTGTGAGTGATCAGTATTCTGTGCTCTGTGTGCCCAAAAGAGCAAGACAGATCTACCTAGGGGTAGTACAGCCTGGAAAATATAAAAAGCAGTTGTAAAGCTGAGCTTGGACTTCTGGGGGTTCCTGACTTGTCAAACGTGTCAAAACATTTGGCTTCCATATTGACTCAAAGCTATTTACATTTCCTCTGGAGTTGTATAGTCCTGTTTCTGATCATATGATTTAGGGGGATAAACACGGAGCAGGAGAAGTTACTAGGAGAGAACTAACAGCAGGCAAATGTGCTGACAGTTATGAACAAAACGGGTCCTGTTTTAGAGCTTTTAGTTGTTATTAGCAGTCTCTCAGTGACTGAAGAGCTTAAATGAAAGTAAGCCAGAATTACAGAACTGATTTTACAAACAATTTGCTTTTTTTGCTTGTTTTGGCTATATCTCAAATTCTGTTGCAGTGGCTGTGAAAGTTGATTTGTGGAGGGCAGAGAAACAAATATATTTTGCTGTGTAACCTTGTTAAATGAATGATAGGTATTTAGTAGCCAGAACAGCAGATCAGAAGCAACCTATTTGTGTATTTTACTGATTTGAAAATGTTTATTTGAAACAGCTTCTGAATAGTTGGAGACCCTTATTTTGATATACAATAAAGGCATTTGAATAACAGCATTATTTGTAAGATTATATTTAGTTTGGGAAAAGGTACAGATGAAAGGTGAGATTTTACCAAATGTTCCCTTCAAACAGAAACTACCTGAGACTGACTGATCCCTGTGAGTCATCCTCTAAAACATTTACTGACACTGACTCAATTGTACAGACCAGCAGCCAAATCATATTTAGAGGAAAAAAATATTCAAGGCACGCTGGTTGAATTTAGTTGCTTTTCTTCACCTGTATGCCCTTCAAATCTAGGGGGAGAAAAGATTTTTAAAATGAAGTAGTTAGTCTGCAGCTGAGAAGAGGAAGGAAACCCAGCAGTATGTAGTGATTAATCATTACTGGGTTTTCTGGATATACAGGTAGTACACAAATTTTTACAGTCACCTTCCTGATTACACCATGCTCCGGTCAGCACAACTTTGTGCTTCACCGTCACTTCCTCCAGCTGTTTTGGGCACTTTTAGGGGCTGTTCTCCTTGTCCTTGTATCTCACATGTCTGGCACTACACTATTCTGCAAGTTTCTGAGCAGATACTGGGATCTAGGCAAATAAGAGGTCTCTGACCTCCAATTTTTTTTCCACTCTCCATATATTTGCATGCATCTATATGTCTACCTGTCTTACTTGAAATGACCATATCTCTCCCCTTTGAGAAAAAAGAGATTGGTGCTACGTTTCATGTTAACTCAGTGTGTTTTACACTGACCATTACAAACCTCATCACTGGGCAACTGTCCTTTTTGTAGCCTGTGTAAAGATCACTTTGATCATGTTGAGAGCTTTGTTTAACACTGTATAGCCTGCATTAGGGTACAATTCTAAGAACATCTAACAGACTTGAGACTCTTAACTTTATTTGGCCTTTGCAGTTTCTCAGACATTTGCAATGAGATCAGAGCTTTGGTACTTTGCTTTCAGATGTTTTCTCTCTTTAACCTTATAGATTGTTATAGGTACACATTTGGCATCTGTGGTAGAAATCTGATTTTTCCCACTGCAATTTTCCTGTGTATGCCACCTTTTCATGTCCCAATAACATGGCCTAACGATACAGTCTTGCTTTGGTTTTCCTCCTGAGAAGCTTGTGGAGTTTGCTCCATTGTTGCACAGTCGACAGCTGGGCCTGTATTTCACTTGACCGTAGGGCTGCCTGGACTGTCTGTCCAGCAGCAGCTCTTTGGCCTGATTTATGATTCCCTGTTTAGCAACAAAGGGCTGGCAACAGGTTTCAGTCTGGTTGGTTGACCTGCCTGTTACAGCTGACTACTTGTTCCCAGCCAGATGGGAAATTGTGTTGCCTATCCACTGCTGGACAGTGCTGCCAAATGGTGCTTTAGACAGCAGCTGCTCCTCACTGCAGAAGCAGAGGGGTGACAGATAAAAGTGTGAATGTATCTGGTGTGATGATGACTTTTCTGAAGAACTTTTATCATTGCCTTGGTGATATAAATGCCCAAAAAGTCTGGAAGTGGTGCTCTCAGACCCTACCTTTTTTGGGTAGGCTTCCCAGGTGGTGTCGGGCTGGCACACTAAGGGCGTTGCCAGGAAAGCAGCCAAGCTGTAAAACCAGGAAACACTCTCCTCTGACTCAAGCTCCTCCGAGAAGCCTGCTAGTCCTTCATTTATTTTGCAAAATTCTCAAGGCTGAATACAAGTCAGTCTCTGTGAGTACTGCAAGTGCTTAAATTATTCTGGGCCATGGCTGCACCTGCTTCTGGCTGTGCACAGAGATTATGAGAGTTAACTGTCACTTAAAAACCACTTCAAGGAGTGAAAGCTTTCTCTGCTTTGTTGCTGTTATTTCCAATTAATTTCTGAACATCTGGGAGATAACCTTGACAGAGGTTTGGAGGAATATAAAGATTCTTGACAAACTGTTCTTAGGTGAAAATAAAAATTGAGTTTTCTCTGAGATGAGAAGCATCTTCGGGTGGTGCTTTTATCACTCTTAATCGATGGCCTTCATTTTCAGTGGGAAGCTAGTTTCTCAAAATAAATGTGTGTTTTATCTTTCAACAATTATTACTGTAACTGCATTGTATCAGTGATGCATTTTTTGAAGTAGGGAGTTATACAATAAGGCAGCAACTCAGTAAATGGATTTAAAAAGAGCACAGAAATTGAAATGATAAAACACTAGAGAGGGAAATGTTCATAACTCAATGTTGGTTTAGTTCTGGAGAAGCTAAAATCTCACTGCTCTTGAGGAATATTGTACAAAATAAAGCCTTAATGTACATTCCAAATTCCCCATCCAATTAGGCATTGGAGGGTGGATTTGAATGCACATGTTCCTTGGTATCAGACATATCTGACTTGTATTAATGACTTGAACAAGATGCTGGAGATTGGCCTGTTGAAATCCTCAGGGGACACTGAGTGGAGTAGGTGCCACAAGTATGAGAGAGAATAAAAACCTCGGGATTTGTTTGAAATGATCTTTTCACACCAGAGGTGTAGTTTGAAAATAATAAAAATTAATGAACAGGTACAAATGCCAAGCACAGTCCTTAGGAATAGCAGTGGCATGGGGACAGCTGGCTGTGGAGCATTTGGATAGAAAAGGATGGAAGTTTCTGGGGAAAACTCTAAAAAGAAAAATCCTGTTGGGGCATGTGCATGAGATGGATAGTCTGGGTGGGAGATGAGTGAATTGTTCTGCTTAATTAGGTAGGGCTTGTCCTAGAGGATCAGGTACCAAATTCTAGAGTATTTGGATACTGAAATCCAAGAAAGCTGTGCACCAATTGAGGATTATGTAGAAAGAGGAAAAGAGAGCTGTTAAAAGTGTGAAAATATGACCTGTGAGTAAAGATGAACCAAATCGATGTTCTTTAGCTCAAAGAAGAGAGGATAGAGAGGAGCCATCCTTTGCACCTAATTACAGACTGTTGCAGTGTGAAAGGGAATGGTTTGTTCTGCCTGGCTGCTCTTGGTAAAGCAAAAATGAACAGGCTTAAATTGAAGGAAATTAGGAGGTGCTCCTGAGGACTTTTCAAAGGTGAAGATATGGAAATGCTAGCATGGATTGGAAAGACTGAAATCTCTGTCATGCTCTGAAGTCCTTAAGAATAGGCTGCAGAAATACACGTCAAGAATAAATGTACAGCTGGCCGTGCCACAGAAAAGGAATCCTTCCCAAGCTCACGGCTTCCCTTCATGGCTTTGGCCATGAACTCTGAGGAGCTTCCCACTGCCTGTGAAACTTCCATGTATGTTAGGCAACAGTGAAACTGATAACCTGTGCTTTGCCTTCGCCTTCCAGATGACCTTATAAAAATCCATGATGTAGGTGAGAAAGTGACAGCAAAGGCAAAGCAGCAAAGGAAGTGCCTGTAGAACACAGTCTCTGTTCCCCCATAGCTGCTTTGTGATGTGTTTTATCAACAGACTTGCTCACGTAACACATGAACCAGACAGAGTGGTGAGGAGGAGCATGAGGAGACTGGATGATGCTGTATGTATGTGGCAGAATTTATCATCTCTTGATAGAAAACAGTCTTCCCAGAGTCACATATACACATGCTTGGCCCCCTCCCCAAAATCTGCTGTTTTCTCCACCTCCTTGCATTTGGCAGTTTGATCTCGTTACAAATGAAGAATCTACAATTGCTGGATTGCTTGTGATGTCAGCAAACACACATCTCAAATGGCCTTTCTCATTCGTCTCATAAACCAAAATAAAATGAAGATAGGGAGTTATTAAAAACCAGGTTGCCTTTTTTCAGAAGTAAAATCTAACCAGACTGTGATGGAGTCTGCATTCTGCCTGCTCTGTGCTGGTGTGTGCTTGCAAGTCTGCTTCAGGCATGAAGGCTGTGTGCTCCCAGAGAGCTGAAGCTCCCTTAAATCAAGGGTAAGGTCTACTGCTGGTTTTGAATTTTTATGCTCTCCAAAAATGCTGGCTATGTTCTCTATACCTACGTACCTATTAGGCAAGCTGGATTTACTCTTTCATTAGGTGAGTACATTTTGAAAGCTTCTTTCTGGCAGTAAGATAAACTCAAAATTAATATTTGCTGGAATAAATGAATTTTTTAGGCTGTGGTTTTCATTTAATGGATAAAGTGTCTAGTTCTTCAGGCTTTGGGTATTAGAGATTTTCTTTTGTTATGTTTTTGTATAAATCGAACAGTATTTCTAATTTTTCAGTCAAGATTTGGGCCTCTTTAAAGTTTCTGTAAGAACTGTCAATCAGATTCCATATTGAAAATGTATTCTGAAATAGGTAAGTGTCTATAAAATGCATAAAAATGAGTGATGGAAAAGCTGTTCTCTAAAATACTTGAGTTGCTAATGTTTCAGTCTTTTGGTCTATTTTGTTATGTGGTAAAGAAGACAGAATATTTTTCATATTTTTATAGTTACCTGCATTGCAAATTCATAAAAGTACAAAGAAACAGTATTTTAAAAGCAGAGCCACAACATTATGGGCTTCAGAGCTCAGTGGGAGGGATATGGGAAATTTAGGCTGCCTTTCACTCTGCAGTTGGCCCAAATATAAGGATACTAGGTGGGGTGTAGTTCTGTAATTGCTAGTGTGGAGTAGACTGCATCACATTAACTTGTTTTTTAAACCTAAATTAGTTTGGACCAGGAGTCTTCTAAAATTAAAAAAAAATGGTTTGGAATAAGTGAGGAGGCCAGCTACCCAGGGATAGGAATAAGCTGGAGATGAAAGGATTCATTTTGGGTTTCTTCTGAGGGCCAGTGATAAAGTAGTTCTAAGTTTTTGACTTGCCAATCCCATTCTCAATTGCCCTAAAGTAAAACCTTTAAATACCTCATGGAATCAAATGTCAGAAGATGAGTTGAATCTCCACATGGAAGGACACCTTCCATGTCCACTGTCATGCTTTTGACTTACCTTCTCTAGACCTGTTCCCTTAAACTTGTGTAAAATTCATTCATTCTGGCAATGCCATGGCTCTAAGCAGTACATGGGATGTCCTTCTCCCCCAGAGCTCTGCAGAATGCCTTCAGGTTTTCTTCCATGGTTCCTCACAGACAATGACTAACATCCCCTTTTTTGTACTAATTTAAAATCTGTATCTTCATAGAAAGGTGATGCTTTTACAAAGGAAATGGTTTCAGACTCAGGAAGAGTGTGAAACTCTAGCTTGAGAACCAAGCTAGCTGACTTCAAATATGAGTCTCTCATGCCAGGCATAACTTCAATTTTTACTCATTTTTAGAAAGAAATTTAGTTGAAGTTTCTTCTGAAATTCTAAACTGTGCAGAAAATTGCTTTCTCTGCCTACCAATATGCTGTTATCAAAGCTGGACAAAGTGAAAACTTTGAGAAACCATGAAAGACTATTTTTACAAGTACTCTTAGATCACAGGTGAAAGTCTCTGAAATCATGAATGTGAAGCTCTCAAGAAGCTTTTAGTCAAACATTACAAACTGGAGCGATTGACTGATTTCAAATAAGTATCTGTGCTTGTCAGCAGTCATTCTTCTGGGCACATGTTTTTTCTTAAGATGGGAGACACTGGTTTCTAATTTGCCCTAGAAGAGGATTTAGAACAAGGTTGATTATAAACTTTTTTAAATGTTGGGATTTTAAACATTCAAAAAACCCAAATTACAGTTACCTCCTGTCCTGGTTGGAATTACAAATTTGTTGACTTTTCATGTTGTTCTGGAAAACATCTTGATCTTCTCAGTGGGTTTGCACTGTCAGTTCTTATACTTTCAGGCTGATCACTGTATCTTCTTCAAGTATTTTCCTTTTGATGTTGGAACTCAGTATTATGCACACAAATCTCACTGCCAGTTGCACACTTTTCATTTTCCCACTTGTGAAAGTTTCTACTTGTCTTCAAATACCATACAGCATTCCAACTTCTCATTCAGGAGGGGAAGTCTGAAAAAGATGAAAAGAAGAAATTGTAGTCCTTTCTTTGAGTCCTTAGTCCTTCATCCCTTCTACTCAGGTGCAAGCTCTGCACACACCCAGTGCAGATGCCTAAGCTTCCTCTTTTGGCTTTAGGGCCCAGCATCAGGTTCTCAGTAACCTCTGAGAGGCAAAGACTAGTTTGGAGAAGTCACACCTCCTCTCCCTGAGGATGAAAGTATTACTGGTGAGATGACTTTCTATGCTGAAACACAATTTTCTCTCTAGTTGTACTATAGTTTTAACCCACATATATTTTTCTAGCCACAGTAATGGAATGGAAATACCTATGGTGCAATAACAGTACAAATCTGACTGACACTACTGAAAGAATTATGATAAATGTAGCAATTTCCTAACTGTATTGGAATGACCTATTTGATAATTAATCAGCAAGAGCTAAAATAAGGCATTTCTGTAGCTTTTATAGTCATGGAAAACATACTTAGTGTTATAACTGCTATTCTAATCTGTACTCTTATTCCTTACTCATTGTTTTGTTGATTCATTATAAAAAAAAGTGCAGCTAAACCAACTGCAGCCATCCTTAAAAATAGACTGCTTAAGCACCAGTGGTATTCAGAGGATGTTCTCAGTATCTTGTTTCCCCATTTTTCACTTTTCAAAATGTTTTGGGTTGGTTTTTTTTTTTTTTTACATTCTGAGTATATTGAGAGTCATAACTAAGTCATGACATGGCACAGTTACAGTTCCCTCCCCCTGATTTTTGGTTTAGAACAAAAATATCTAAAGGAGTTGGTTTGGTACTTGTTTCAGCAGAAGTTTATTCCATGAAAGAAGGAACAGACACCTTCTTTTCTTGATAATTCATCTACACACTGAAGTATATCTCTCTCCTGCCTGTTCACTGGTTAAAAAATGAACTTGCCATCTTTGCAAATTATTGGTCACGTTTTATTTTATTTGAAGGAAAGATTAAAGAGCTGTTTCGTGATACAAAAATGCTTGTAAACCTTAGATTTTGATTGAATGAATGTGATGGAATCTCTCAGTCTGTTGGTGAGCACTGCCCAAGTAGTTTGAAATTTGTCTTTCTTCCATGTTAGACTGAAAAAGTGGGAAAACCTGTTACGGGCATTTCTTTTCATTACCTTGTAGAGAGTAGCAACAACAGGAGGCTGTTTGAAGGATTATTTCTGTCCCTCTGGCAAAGCAATTGGTGATGGGGCTAGAAGTCGAATATCACTGGCTGATTTAAAATGTGTAAAAAATATCCAAGACGCTGAAGAAAGTAAAATTTAAGCAAAAACGTCTTTAACATTGGCAAAAGAAACTTTAACATATTTTTATTCTTCTCCTGTCTTCTATACTCATATTCCCCTGAAATAGCAAAAGCTTGAACATCTAATTAAATAACTCACTTGACATAACTTTCTGATCAGGTAATATAAATTACAGTGAGAGCTAGAGAAGCACTGTTGCTAACAAATGAACTAATCATTTGTTAAGACTCCTCTAACCTACACAGATTTGATATCAAATCTTGAAGCATGGGATGAAGAAGAGTGAGTGTTAACAGCTTCTACAGTGTAATTTTTGTATTGGTCACAGCTGTGCTCTTTGCATCACAATTTTGGAGTCAAGCTCTGAAAACTACAGCACTTTTAAAATTTGTTTCAAAACTACAAGCCTTTTATGCTGATGGTGTTACTGAGAAACACAACAATATGCTTCAAAGGGTAATTTCTGTTGTGTGTATTTGTGTATTTATGTATTTACCAAAAAAAAAGGTGTGCCTTGTAGAGTAGCAAACACATTTTAAATTGCTTTTTGAAGCATTTTGGCTTCCTTTCAATTCCTTCTCGGGTTTTTTCAGTGGAATTATTTATTAGTCCTAACAGTTGCATCTGTGGGAGTATATAGATAGATGTTACTGAGAACATGGCTTGAAGAAAATGAACAGTGTCCCATTGAGATAAAGCTTCACAAATCAATTAGGGTTTTGTTGTCAGCAGTGGTAGAGAAGGAAAGCCCCACTTTAGTACACTTGCTTGGCAACTGTGAAAACTGTTACCTGGAAATGGTGTGATGATGATTGCTGATTTGCACACTGCTACTGCCTGAAGAATTAAATAACAAAGGGTTGGAAGGAAGAGGGGGTTGAAAGCAGTGCCTTTTCTCCTTGAGAGCATTCATGTCGCAAATTGTTATTAACAGGTCCCTGCTAGGGAGTTTTTTATTTAGATTTAATATTAAGCAAAACACCTGTGCACAAGCCCCAAGAGCCACTTTGGCAGTAATTAGATTTGCAATTGCTGCCCAGCAGTGCAAAGACAAATGTACCAAGAAATAAATTCTGCCAGCCAGCACCAATGAAAACAGTGATTTAGCCCAGCAGATGAAAATTGCAGAATTGCACCCAAGCCTTTAATTTCCAAAGCTGCCCAGGAACAGACAGATGTTCAGCCTTTTTGGAGAACTCTGGCCAGAGTCTGGTGTGATTTGCATAATTGTCATCTTTGCTGAAGCCAAGCAACTCATGTGCATCATGTGTTGTTATGGTCCTTATCTATCAATCTGTGGAAAGGGATGCTGCTTTCCAGGCCTGGGAACTAGGTATGTTTTACAAACAGGATGCTCTTTCAAAAAGAGTAGCGTGTGAATTTCTTTACATAGACTCCAAAGACAGAGACGTTTCTGAAATTATAGGTGTGTGAATATTTAACATTTTCTTGCTATAAAGAAAAATAAAGATTATCAGCAGGAAAGAAAGTTCATTTGTGTTCTTAAAAATAATGATATGAGGAAATTCATTCTAGTAAAGACCGGAAATAAGCACTTTCCTGTTAAATATAATGTAAATTAGAACAGTTGTTTTTTCTGCTAGCTTCCCCAAGAATTCAGTGGAATTCCTAGTTCATATGCAAGCAGGGTATACAAGTTATACTTGGGTTGTTTACATGAACTGGAATATGAATGGTGGTCTGTTTTAAAGTATGGAAAGCTTAAAAATATATGACCCATTTTTTACAAATCAAGACATCTTTGAGATGTTTTCTTAGAAATAGAGACCTTGTACTCTGGACATAAATTGAGAGAGCAGAGGATGTGTGTTAACTGCATGTGTTCATGGCTGGAGGCAAATCTGAGGTAACTGAATTACCCCAGCAGTCAGTGAGGGAAAAGAAGATAATCTGGGCGACCTTGTAGCTGCTGTAGGCTAGAGTAGTGCAGGTGCACAAAGCTTGTGCTCATTTAGAAGCAGGAGCAAGGAAGGAAATTTAAAGAACAGGTTGCCAGGCAATCACGTAATCAGCCTTCTGTATGGGAAAAGGCAGCAGTCCTGAATGTGAGAAGGGGTGACATCTGTAAGTTGGTGTGCAGAGTAACACCAGGAAACTGCTGATGGTGCTGTGGATCAGTCAGGGCATGAGACAAATCCTGTCTCATGCTGGGCTAAGGCCATTAAAATGTTTGCAACTTAGTCTGGGAAAACAGAGAATGATACCTTGAGGGATTAGTGTGTGCTTGTGATGCCCCTGAGGAACTATGCAGAACAGTCGTAAAGTAGTGCTGGTTAAATCGATAAATATTAAATGCTATGTTAGTATGATTTCAATGGGAATTGGCACATAACCTGCACTTAAAAAAAAGAGAAAAATTTGATCATGCACTAAATAAGTATTGAGTTCCATGGCAGCTATTTTAACATGTGTATACTCAAAGCTGCCCTCCTGTTTTGAGAGCAGTAGCACTAGTCTCAATACAATGTCTATGCTCCTGTTTTACTTGTAAATTCCAATGGTTTCAGAGAAAATTGGAAACAACAAATTGCTAAAAAATGCAGATGCAAACTAAAACTAAAATTCATTACTTGAATCAAGCTCTTAGGTTCAGCAATTTAAAATTGTGACTACGTGAGGTAATTAGAACTGCTTTCCCTGTTTTCGCTTTAGTCACTGTGGGTCTGTATTAAGACAAATTCTTGTGATGGCTCTTCTGTCATGGCTAGGAACACTTAATTCCTCAGCCATGAGTGGTACAGAGTGGTACAGGCATCTTCCTACCTTCCTCTGGCACTTTGGGGCTGAACTTAGCTGGAGGTGGGGCACAAGACTCCAATGGGACAGTCCTTTGAGGTGACACAAAGGATTCTTTTTCTGGTCTTTACCTGACGTTTTTGCTTGCCATGTGTATGCTCAGCTTTGAGTATCATCTCTGAGTTGGAGATGGAAATGAATTTGTCCCACAGGGATCTCTCAGATTTCTACCTTTCTCTGAAGCCTGGGAAGCAGCTCTCCTGCTGGAACTGTCAGGGCTTGTGTCAATCACTTCTCTGCACTTCTGCGACCTCAGGAATAATTGTCTTGTCTCCTGCCTGGGAAACAGGTGCCTCCTGGTAGCTGCAGCACTTTAGATTAAATTCTCTGGGCTTTGTGTAGGGTAGTCAGAGGGAAACTAGAGGGAAGTTGATTTTTTTTCCCTTTGATTTTATGAGAGAATACAACTAGAAAACAAAAATGGAACAGAAAAAAAATTAACACCCCTCCCCCCCCCATCTTTTTCCAAAGGCAGCTTGTGCCCTTATGCTGAACACTTCTCTTTCTCCAGGGACACTTTGCCATTGTCTGGAGGCCACCTATGGAGCCCCCTGTGGTCTTCAGAGGGCGATGGTAGTGCTGTGCTGCCTGGGAGCCGTCTTCACCCCCGTGTGGTGTCTGAGCCCTCAAAGCCAATTGACTTTGATAATCCCTGCGAAGGGAGCAATCCACACCTCGGCTGGAGAGGCTGACGGGGGAGCCAGTGCTGTGCTGCTTATACAGTAGCACCCTGAGAGATGATAGAAATGCCACTTGCTAAGGAGTGCGAGGTGTACAGTGCAGGTGGCCATTAGTGCAGAAAAACAAGAATGAGTAAGTTTTTCAGAAATGGCATTTGATGTTGGATCTAATTATTTTTAGTGGCTGTTAATTCTTTTGTATATCTTGATAATTCTATACGTCTCCTTTATGGTACAGTGAATAGCTGTAGTTGAATTTTTAAAAGAACTAAGCTAGTAATAGGTGGGCTGTATTGAACACTCATCAATAAGATGTAATTCTAAGCTGTAAGAATAATTACCTCCAAAAGCAGAGCTAACATTCCCTCTTAAAAAAAACTTTATAATGAAATTAAATTCTTAGCTAATCTTTCAGTTTAAGGAACAAGTGATATTTGTCCTCCCCCCTTTAATTTAATGGAAACTTTGATTTTTGTGCAACAGAGATTAATGACTCAGAGTAACTATTTTTCTTCCCCATTTCCTTTTCTTTTGGTCCTTTTCTCTACACCCAAAGAAGAGCAATGGAGCTGGTGAAGGATCTGAAGAGCAGTTGAGGAAACTGGGAAGTGATGGAGTCACTATCCCTGCAGATATTTTAAAGACATGTGGATGTGGTGCTTAGGGACATGGTATAGTGGTAGCCTTGGCAGTGCTGGGTTAGTGGTTGGACCTGATCTTAAGGGTCTTTTTTTGGGGATGAAAATGCTGTTCAAGACCTTAAAACCAATTGCAAAGCAATATCTGACCAGATGGCAATCTTGAACTTTTTTCAGTATTTTTTTTTTCCTGATTGCTGTCAAGAGAAAAAGCAGGCATGTAGTTATAATCTGCAGCATGTGTGGAAGCAGTGTCCTACTGTATTTTGTGAAAACTTGTAGCTGGAAGTAAAAGTAATGGTGAATCCCTGCCTTACTAATGACACAAGATGGACTCTTAAGTCCCACCTATAAAAGCCACTATGGTGCTTAATAAAAAAATGTCCAAGAGAAGGTGAAGTCTGGATATTGAGGGCTCTCTGAGCTGGAAAGGGAGTGTCCTCCCTAGGCAGCATTAATGTATGGACCCTGGTATTGCTGTGAAGTCCCTAAGCCGAAGAAGTCCTCAGTTGTATCAAACAGGGTGAAGCAAAAGCGTTGATGCATTTCTAAGAATCGAAAGAGTAGAACGTTTTCACAGCTTATTGCCATTTCACTTTTCAAAGTCCTTCCTGGAAGAAAATAACACTTGCCCTTGCAGATTAAGTAGCTGTTAAATGCCAAAATAATCTCCCAGTGTGCCTGCTGGAGAGGGATCACTCCTTTTCATAGGTTGGTTTGAATTGTGGCTAACAGCACAAAGTTAGCGACAAAGCTGCTGCTGCCAGAGGGATGTTTAGATACAGATGTTTGTAGAAGTGTTCAGTGATGTGAAAATTTGCAAAAAACTGAGTATTTCCAGCAACTTAAAGTATTTACTAACGCTTTATTGATTACTTAACTTGAAATATGCAGAGGTGGCTAAAATGTAAAGCAGGATAGCCTAATTATTTTGGTTTTTTATTTTAAGGAAAAGTAACACTAGATTGTCTTGGAAATATATGCTTTTAACAGATGATTGTGCCTTCTTGTGACTGAAATTTCAAGAACTATCTGATGCAGAGTCTCTCAGCAGCTACATATCTTAGGCAGAAATACAAGCAGTGGTTCTTCAACTCAGCAGTTTGGAGGATGGTGCCTAGTTCAAAATTAATGGAGCCTCGTGTTAAAATAAAAGCATGTTTCAGGGAAAAGGAGTCTTTCCTGAAAGCAGTAAGCTTACGGGAAGAAGTGAGCATTGCTGCAGGAGTCAGCAGTTCCCCAGTTTGTCACAGTTCTGTGACAGAAGACAGTGTTTACTTTGCTGTCCTTTACCCCACGTTGACCTAGAGCATTAGAATATGAGCAGTGCCCTCTTCTTGTACAGGATCAGAAACAAATATTGTCACAAGCATGGATGGTCACATTTCCATGTGGGAACAGTTCTCACTAACTGGTGTCCCAGGGGCTGGTGTCTGAGCTCCACAACCTTTCTGTACCATTGCAGCTGCTGGGTGAGTTAATCACTGTGATTTCACCAACTGCTTCTAGGAGGGCTTTATAACCCACCACTGTGCAGAGTTAAGGAAATGAATCAGAAAGGGAATTACTTGTAGCCATTCAACAGAAACATTTCTTCTGAGAATTGAACCTGACAATAAAAAAAGTCCTGTGACATTTCAGGTCTAGGAAAAACCCTGTTTGTCAATGCAAGTATTAGTGCATTGTAAGAGAGGCGTTTCTCTGGGGGATAATTAGGGAAGACAAACTGCTTCAGTCCAGCCCAGTAGTTCAAAATGTATTTGACTCAGTAAACTAGGAGAAATTGGAAACTTTGACCACAGTTGTGCAAATATAATGCTGGAAGGGTTAAGTCTTGCTCCTCTGTGACTGATTGTGTTGACAAGTGAAAATGTGTGGAGTTAATGCTTTCAAAATGGATGATAATGGTAAGCATGGTACTGTTCTCTTTCCCTGCTCTGTTCTCAGACTTCATCTCTCAGTGATGCTAATGCCTCTCACTGTCTCCAAAGTATTGCAGATACCTTATTTTCTGTGTTCTTTTCTCTCTGCCTAGCAATGTGTGTTTATATTAATTTTTACATGCAGACTTTTCATGTTGCAGTCAGGTTCCAGTACAGGAGGACACTGCTCTTGGAGGGGAATGCAGCAGAATTACTTAAGCAGGCCAAAACCAGGGACTAACCTTCACTGGGCAGGCAGGTTAAAGATTTAAACATGGTCGGTCATTTCTTCTAGTATCTTTTCTGTTGCTATGCATAACCAGTTTTAAGGGGAACAAGTGTAAAGGTACACCTATAAAAATGTGACAGCACTGTGGAAAAGAAGTCTGCCAGTGAAGAACAGGATAGTATTAGAAGAGGTTCTAGCAGCCAGTGGCTACTGGGATGATACAAGTGCTGTTTTCTGAGGAAATAATTTCAACTGAAAACAAACATAGGAATGCCTGCAAAAATCACTGGTATTGATTTCTTTTTATTAGCTGTTTTCAAAAGTTTGAAAAGTTAGAGAAGGGAGGAATATTGCCTCAAGGATTTGACTATTACTGGGACTCTTGGGATTGGTGACATCTCCTGGGCCTATGTGAAACTTGCAAGGCATTGCCAAACACTGGCTGTTTTCGTTAAGTTGCTGCTGGTGGCAAAGTGAGAGTAATTATCTCTTGAAATGAATGTTCTGTAGATATCTTCTCTGTAGTTTATTCTGAGCTGCCTTTTTTTAATAACAGTAATAATTTGAAGTTTGGAAGGAAAGTTATCATGGGAATAGAAGGTTTCATGACCAAAAAACAAGTTTTCCCAGTTTCCTGGCAGAAATGGCATCTGCATGTATACAAATGTTGAGGTTAGAAGCAGACAAATGCACGGAAACTCTTGCCTTTTTTTCTCATTTCCCAGTGCGACTGAAGTACTGCTGATTGTAGTTGCAAGACTCTTGGAATTCCTGTTGAATTTATTCCTAGCCACAGATGATCCAAAAGCCTGATCCTTCCCATCCCTTCTGCTCTGTAAAAGTCCTCATTGTTTGGACCTGGCAGTGGCCATCCATACACTGGTCACCTCAGTTCCTTCCTGGATGTCTATAGGAAATTGGTACCTCTTATCCACTGTAAGCAAATACAATTGTCTGACTCTCTCAACACTGTCTTCTGATTATATACTGCTGCTATATTCACAGTCTTGCAGTATGTCCTGGCCGACTTCCAAAGCCAGTTTAAGATCTTGGTCCTAAACCTTAACAAAATTATTTCATAATTTCATAAGGTAATGGCATCATCCAAGAAGGAATATCCCTGTCTAGTATTTTAAATCTCTGTTCTTGGGCTCGGCTGTCTCAGTGGTAGGGTTTAAATCCATGAATCCACAAGGCATTGCACTGGTTCCAATGGGAAGATAGTAACTGTGCAGTAGGGCATGGGAGGAAAAATTAAGATCTTGTTAGGCCAGGTTTGCCACCAAAGCAATTGCTTCCTGAATTGCATGCTGAAAGTTGAAAAAAGTTACCTTGAATTGCATGTCAGCAATTGTTGCCAAATCTTACTGGCACATGAAATGAAAATACTATGGACTTGTTTTTATGCTTGACTGCCTGTCACAGCTTCTTGTCTCTCCAAATCCCCCAATTAAACTTACACAGAGTTTTGAGAAGCATTGGAAACTTGTGCATACATTTGTTCCTGATGTTTTTACTGGAAAAAGTGCTTGAAAGATGAGCCAGTGTTGCAATAGTTACAGGGCACGTGAAAGTAGGGTACCTGGAGCACACCCACTTGAGTTATATCTTACGGTTTCACTGTGAATTCCATTCAAAACTGAATTCCAAGTGCTATATTCTTTTCATTTTAAAAATTCACCATAAACCTATGGAACAAATTGGATGACATTTCCAATTCTGGCTGGCAAACATCATTAGACATAATCAATCCTATCATTGTGTTACCTACAGCTGTATGTAAAAACTTGAAGTGAGAATGCAATCAGTCTTGTATTAGAAATTAGTAATGAACTGTAACAGAAAGATAGCATGTACTGAAGTTTTCCAAATCTTATTCCTGGGAAGAATATTGCTTGTTAGATAGCTGCAGCTGTCAAACAATTTACTGAAAATATACCAGCCAGAAGTACAGATTGTGTACTGTGGGCAATTGTACCAGATCCTAATCATCATTCTGGGATAACAAACAAGATGACTGAAATAAGTTTGCTAATTTAGGGAAAAGCTGCTACTACAGCTCCTTGAAACAAACCATATTCTTTGAGCTGCAGTTTTTGGCACATAGAAATCAGTGAAAAGACCCAGTTACATAATTTAAGTTGACCAAATAAAAGCCCATTTTGGCACATACATGGGTTTGCTGAAAGGAAACTAGAGAATTATTTTCCAAGGGTGGGCATTGTGTGTAAGGTTAACACTATCAAAAATAAAACTGATTTGGTCCTCCTACCATTTCTTTTCAAGGTTTGTTGGGTTTTTTTTAATATCAGAGTCGTGCATAAGCTTAACCTGAGTCAAAGTTAATAAATATGCATTTATTTGGTATAGTGAAAATTATATTGCCACAGAACTCAGTTTTATTAGTAAATTAATAGCATTTGTGTTTACTACATGATAGACTTACAAATTTAAAGATATTTATTGTAGTCCCAATCTAAGTAGTTGAATAAGGGCTAAAAGATGAATGGTGGGGAGGAATTTCCTTTACCTAGCTGTACAACATGGGCCTGTTTTCAAAGGTGTATTTTCTCGTTTCACAAGTGAGAAGAACCCAATGTCTCTTATTGCAACTTTGAATTCAGTCCCAGCCAAAAGAAACTTTCATTGAAAATGTTTTAAACATAAAATGTTACACTATTTTTTGGAAGCATATAGTAAATTCAACACTTGGAAAAGGCATGTGTGGAATGGATCCATCTCAAAAAAGTATAAAGTAATTCTCACATGCCAGGTAACTAGAATACGGTTTTGACACTCCTACACCCAGCCTGTGACAACATTAAAGAATCTCTTTGTTCAGAGGTATTTGCCTTGTCTTTCATCACGATATTAGAGATCTAATTACCTCACAGTGTGTCTTAGAAGCTCATTCAAGTTTCAGGTATCCTTTTCTCTGATGGCACTGTCAGTACTCACTTCTCATGCACTGGGGCAGTCCCTGCAACAGGGAAGGCTCAGCCTGAGCTCTGTGAAGTACCTATGAGAGATCTGAGAAAGAGCACTGGAATAATAACTCTTCTTCAGCTACTTATTTATGCCAGATTCCCAAAGGACTATGGTTCTGGAAAATGTTTGTGACTTTCTCATTCCCTGGGTTGAGAGCTGCACTGTGGCCAGAAGAAAGGAAAACTTTTGCGATTTAAGTGACAGGAACAGAGGACAAAAAGGGATACCCGGCCAACCTAGCACTTGCTGTCTGACATGCTGTTTATTTATGTTGTACACATCAGCTAAATGAGTCATAGCTTTAAATAAGCATAAAACAGAACTGACATATGACAGATGTGAGGTTCTCTCCAGAGGTTTTTTTTTCCAGTAAATAGCCAACAAAACAGTGTCTGAGAGAGAAGCTGACAGCTCTTTTCAAGAGCACTAAGAATACTTGAGAAGATGAGCAGCTACTTCAAGATGCTCAGGATCAGGAGAAGGTGAAACAGGGACCACTTTCTGCTGGAACATTTCTTAGGTATCTGGTTGCCTGTGGTGTTTCAGGCTTTCACTTGTGTCTATAACAACATTTCCAGTGAACCATATTAAAATGGAAAAGAGTTCCAGTTTAGGGCTTTGTGAGATCTTGAGCGATGGCAAGAAAAAAATGTGTTAAAGATTTTCTTCAGTTCTCTTCAGTAACAGCTCACCTGATGAGGCAGGTTAATCTCTCGAGTTAGCAGAGTTTTATAAAGCTAAGAAGAGAGGGATATGCCCTTCTCAAATGAAATCTCAAAATCTGACAGATAGTTCTGTGAAGGTCTCTAATTTTGTCAAATATTAAATGCCAAGTGTCTGATTGCCATGGTACTTATTTTGCCTCTGAATTTAAAAAAAAAAACATAATAACATCTTCTGTAAGATACAATCTTTGTTTTTACATGGAAATGATAAGAAAAGGTCTTCAATTATACTTTTTGGCAAATGTAAAAAGATAATAAATAATGAGGACTTATATAAAGCATTGTGATTTAAAGCAACAGGAAGCAATCATGTTTTCATAATTTACTTTCCTTTAGCATTCATACTTAATTGGCTGGCAAAGAGCAGCTGACCTGCACTGAATGATAACTTTTGTGGTAAGCTGATTTGCAGGGAAGCCAAGTCCACAGGATCAATTCAATACAGTTCACTTCAACAGCTATCAAAAAAGCCCATTACCAATTCCTCAGTCAGAGGCTTTCTTCATCCAGTGGTTTTCATTCTTCACAATGTTGGTGCCTAATTAGCAATTCTAAAAATTCTAGGCTATGTTTAAAAAATGTAATTATTTCAAATGTCATTTTAGGTAGAAAATGTATTTAGGCAAAACTCTTTAAATTGTAGGCTTTTTATTTAAAAGCAGTAACTTTAAAATTTTTTTCAGTTGTGCACTGAAATAGCTTGGCTATCGTTAACTTGAGGATATGGAAGGCAGAGAAATTAGAAAATGACACTTTTATCCTGAACACTGGTGAAGTTCAGCAGTGTCATATAAAATCAATGATAACTGAAAATGGTACTTCTGTGTCCATTAGCCACTTCCTGCTCTCTCTCTCTCCTCTATCCCATGTTTCTTCATCCTCTGTGTCCCACAAGCACAAGGCGAAGCAGGTTCCTGCCATCTGTCAATGTAACTCATAAATGGACCCTTAGGTGTAGAGGACTTGGGCTCTGCCCCAAACAGCAAATCAATTGAGGCCTGTACTAGAGAAAATATTCCTGCAGGCATCCTGCTTTTCCTTCAGTCTTCCTCAAGCCTCAGTTTGTCTTGTTAACTTGTCTTCCTAGTCTGTTTTTCCCTAGCAGATCAGAAGCCATGTTCACAGCAACGGCCCCGCACAGCTGTCATCCATCACACAGCTCCTGCTCCTATTTCTTGTGCCAGTGGCTCAGACTGAAGCAGCAGCTGATGTCAGGTAGGCTGGGCGGTGACATGGAAGGGACACTTCACAGTTGGACTTAGTTGTGTCTTGAAAGCTTTTCTTTTTTTACATTTAAGGACTCTCATAGGAAGTGCAAAACTTTTTATCAAAACTTTTTCCTGGTTTGGGACGATTTTTATTTTTCTGTGGAGAACAGTCAAGCAAGTGCAATTTGCAAAACTCGTCAAGTCTTGTCAGCCTGGAACCTGAGGTTATCAATGAACAAAAACCTGAGTCACCAAGATTTGGCATCTTGCTGGAGTTGGAAATGACAAGGTAGAATGTTTACTAATGACCATGTCTGTTTGTTTATCTGAGTCAAATTTTTTTTTTTATTTTGTGGCATTTAATATTTTAACACAATGGATTTAACAATAACGTAGAAAACTAAACACTGTTTTCTTCTCAAAATTTAATATTTTATGCTGTAGTCAGATTGAAAATAGAAAACATAATCAGGTAAACTAATTTGTTGAGGTTTTTTGTTCTGGTTGTTTGTTTTAAAAAACAGCCATGCTCACTTCACCAGCTTCTGTCAGTGTTATTCTCTTAGACTTCTATTCTCTCTTCCCTTTAACCATACATTTCCAAGCTGAAAATTTTGAACATGAGAAAACTTGGTATCATTAACCATCCTTCTCCATACCTTTTCCAGCTTGGCTTGATTGTCTTTAAAATGGGGGGAATCAGAACTGCATCTCATGTTCAACATATTGGCATAGCATTGGCTGATGCATTGCTAAGGTTTTGTAAAAATGTTGATTTTTCCTGATTGTTAAACTAAAATGATTCTTCACATCTGTTTTTGTCCCAGATGGGTTTTCCAGCTTGTCAGGATGATATATGGGGCATTGTGTCGGGAGAAGGAGGAGCTGTTTATGTGTGAGTCCTCCTCCCCCATGGTCCCATGCCAAGGTGCACGTTTGTTTAGTGGCACACATTTTATCTTAGGCAAGAGCTGATTGAAAGAAAAGCAAACCTCTGCTGTGAATTTCTTGTGATGGGGAGAGTTGTAGTCTAGTGGAAAACGCACTGGTCTAATGCCCAAGGTGTCAAGCCTGGTTTTGTTTATGGAATAACCTTTAGCAAATCATCTCTCTCTGTACCTCAGTTGCCCCCTTAACAGCATTTTACTGCTCTCTGTTGTCAAGCATTTGAATGTCAATTGATGACAGAGTCTGTGGGCCGTGCCAGATTGCATTCCAGAGGATCACAAGCACTTGCTCTTGACTGTTGCCATTTTTCTGTCCTTTCTAACATAACGAAGAGTTCCTTGTTAAAACTGATCTATGTTCATCAACGTTACATCTGGGACTGCAGCCAGTTGTTTGTTCTGGATATGGGAGAAATGGGAAAGCTCACACCTTAGGAAAACTTTTCTAGGAATTTACTGAAGTTGTGCACTTGCCTCAACTGTGGCCTCACTACCTTCAGAAGGGGAAGATTTCATGGGAGCTCTGAAACACTCATCTCCTGGCATCATCCTACAGGATCCTCTTGGGCAGGTTGGAGCAAACTTGGCCTGCAAGCCAGCTGTGCTGGAGCTGTTCTCAAGCTTAATAGCAGGAGGTCATTTTAGCTTAGACTTGGTGCTACAGTAACATGACTACGTGTCTTTTGAGTGGTAGCTGATTCTCAGGATACCCAGAGCTGGCTTGTGTCTCCCCACATTGGGCAGACAGTTTGACCAAACTATTCAAATTCAGTTAGAGAAGGATGATGATCTTCAGGCTTGGTGAAAGAAATGTTAGTCTTCCTCTGTGCTGGATGTGACATGGAATCTGAATTTGCAATCCCTGAGCTGGAGACCCCTGTGAGTGGTACCCCAAGAGCCTGTGCTGCTCTTCCCCAGCCTTGCCAATGGTGCCTGACTGCCCCTCTGCTCAGCAGTATGCTGGGCTGCAAACACATAAGCTTGTCCAAGGCTTGTTTGTTCAAACAAATCAGCTTTTTTGGAAAACTCCTTGCACTACCAGGGAGACATGGATAAGGTGCTTAATACACAAATGATTTAACTTTTGAGGATTTGGGAAACCTCTAACTTGTGTTCAGGCATAAAACTTTCTGATTTACTGGATTTTTTTTGCAAAATGTCTTTGCCTATTACAACTAAATAATTCATTTGCCCAGTAAAGGACTGGAACCATTCATGGAACCATGGTCAAAACACTCCTTGAAAAAAATGCAGAGTTCTCTAAAGTTGATTCCTTAAGAGGCTGATTATTTTCTGAATTTTTCCATATAAAATGATCTAAAAGTTCATGGTGACCAGTGTACAATATAACGATAGTTATGAATTATTAAATGGCAATGATTTGATTCATAGCTCTATTTTTCTTGTCTCCATTACATTCAGGAGAAAACTCCTTAGATTTATGTGATGGTGTTCACTTTGTAAACCACTCACATGCGTACAAAACAAGGACCGCAGTGGCACTGAGTATATTTCTGTAAAATAAATTGTGCCAAAAATGCTTATTGGTACTGACACTGTTTAAAGATAAGATTGTTCCATTACACTTCAGTTGATTTAAGATTCCTGGGATTTCTTACATAATCCTTAATGCTTTTTCTTACTTCCTTGATCTTTTTAAACTTTGGATTGCACTGAAGAAGTTGCTACCTCTGCAAATAACACTTGTTTTATGGACAGTTTAGGTACCTATAAAAGCTTCCTGTAGCATAGTACCACCCCAGTGCATAAAACTGTACAAAATTCTGGTCTTTGGTGGTTGCATATACCTATGAGAGCTTTTTGTTGTTTCAGCCTTAGGCTGAAATTCTGTAACTGCCAATGAAAATCCTACATGCCTTTTTCTAATTGATGATGACATTTGGTTACGCAATAATTTAATAATATTTTTAATTATCTTGTAACTAGATTCAATTTTAACCTGTTATTCAAAAGCAAGGTATAACCTAATGCTGCCGTGGTGCTTGAAGGGAGAAATAAACTCATTTTTCCCCACATGGACTGTAGAGTGAGATTCCATCTCTTCCCACCCCTGTTCTTTCCCTTCAGTTTTATGCTTGCCAGTGCTTTTGCCAGTCCACTGACTATCTCGTTAATCCACTGTGGTTCTGTGTGACAAATTGTACCTATTCCTACTGCTAGCAGTATGTGACGTTATGTGACACTTGATTCATGGAAATGCATTAACTGAAAGTAAATTATCCAACCTGTCCCAGAAGTCATCACCATCTTCTTTAGCCAAGTCAAAAACAATCCCCCAATCCTTAAAAGCACAAAATTCCACTGCTTCTGTATACTATTGATTCTGGCATTTTTAATATGTGTAGGAGAATGGCTTGCGGAGCAAGGTCACATAAATGGAATGTACGTGCACAACCCAGCCTTTGTAGCCGACTCTGAGATGTCCTTGACAGGAGATAAAGAAGAGCCAAGACTGTAAACAACTAACAGCTACACAAGCGGGCACATGCGCGCAAGCAAGCAAGTGGCCAATTGGATATACCAGCGTGGCATGTAAACAATGCTTTTGCTTATATTCATGTGTGTTGTGTGATAGATATAGAGGAATAATAAAGAAGTAGAACGAAGTAGCACCAATACCTCTGTGAGTGTGCGTGCTATATTTGGGCGACTCTCAATAAATATGCTTTTAGTTAAATGTTCTAAAACAATTTATTCATAAGAATTATGCCCTGAAATCTGCCTGTACTTTGAAATCTGTGTGTTTGCACATACACTCCCTCCTTTAAATTTTATTTTGAGGGACAGCAGGTGGTAAGAGCAATACAAGCAGCAGAAATGTGATAGCAGAAGCCTCTTGCAGTGTAGTACATGATGCTACCCTTTCTAGCTGATGTTATGCAAAACATTAAAAAGGAAGAAGAATGATTTAATATTCTAATTGAAAGAAAGAAATTGCTCATTTGGTGCAAGCTGATCTAATTTAGAATAATAAGGGTTATGTGAAATTAATCACACCTAACTAAATCATGGTGCAATAGCATCTTAGCAGGGTCACCAATCACAACAGTATTAAAGAACACTTAAATGATACCCAGCTTACAGCCAAGGAGCTTCATTATCACTCACATGAGTGCCACAATGCCCGTGCTGGGTCATATTAAGGGGCCTGGGATTTATACCTCCTTGAATACCATGTGGGTTGTTTGAAGTAGAGCGGTGCACAGGGTATTTCATGAACTGATTTCTTTTTTTCTCCTTTCTGAAATATTGTGATTATCTTTTCATTATAAAAATGCTGCCAATCAGACCAAGCATGCAGGTCTGAATGAATGTAATGAAGCCCTCTGGAGTTTGCAAAGACAAATTCAGCTGATCTCCCAGATCAAAAAGGGTACAATTAGCCATTTCCTTAGATTTTTCTTTGTGGTGGTGTACATTGCCTTTCACTAGGACTTGTTAAGTCATCAGATAGTTCTTGAAAATCTTTCATAAAGTGTGACTGTTTTAATTAACTTCTCAGAGAAAGTGCAGATCAATCACAGTAGGAAGACTCTTACATAAAAAGAAGTCTGAGAGTCTAATTCTGATTTCATCAAACAAGATAAGAAATATTTTATCTCCCAGTGGGTGGCCTTCATCTCATTCTATTTGCTCTGAAAGCTCTTTTGTTGGAGGGAATTATGAGGCTGAGCAATACTACCAAATTTTGCTAATACTTTTATGTTGGTCTTCCCTACTTCTGTTGCAATCTACCTTTCCAAGGTTTCTTATTTTATTCATCAGCTTTTTTTCCCAAGTCATTCTTCAGCAATACTCTTGCATTTGAAGTGGTTATTTTCCTTTGTAAATCCATTGTAACTTGTAAAAGGATTTTTAAAGGGTTGCAAATACTAATCTTACATAGAAAAAAATCATTACATGAAAGTGAATGTGGCATCTTCTGTTTAATTTCTACTGCTGGCATTTGGTCCAACAGGAGTTATGATTTTTAAGTGTGTATGCAAGATAAGGATAAAAAGGGAGACAATCAATTGCTTTGCTCCAGAGTATGGAATACCCAGCCTTTAAAACTTGTAAAATGTCCGAACATATATTAACTGTTTTTTCCAGTATATTTTCAGAAAGCAAAAGCCATTCTTTGAGATGTAGCAGCTATAAAGCACGAAATCCACTATCCTAAAAGAAAATGTGGACCATTGCAATGATCTATGACAAATGAACTATATTGAACTCTGCCACAGATCTCAAACTCTTTTGGTGAGATTTTCAAAAGATCATTGATGAATGAGGAAGATTTTACTTGGCCAGAATGTAGGATTCTGGTATCTCGCTTACAGAAGTTTAATGAGCTCATTTTCACCTTTTAAAGTACATTTTCTAACAGAAATTTCTCTTTCAGAAATAATTTAGGGTCATTTATATGACTGAACACCTGACATAGAGAACTGCAGTGTTATATTCCTTGGAAAAGAAATTTCCCTGAGGTGTATTTGATATGTGAAAATGAAAGACTAAAATTTTGTCACACAGTCATTATAGGTCAAAACAGCTTAAATCTCTTAAATCTTGACAACATGAAATTAATGATTATAAATAGAAGGATTTAAAATTATTGAGAGCATTACAGTGTGATAATATTCATATCACAGTATTTTAATAATAATAAGCCAAATCAGGACTGTAACTTAAATTTAAAATGCTAATGACAATTCTTACAAGTGCTTTTCTCCAAAATGGTGCAGCTTCCCTTTTGAATCCCTATAACATCATATTCTGTGTGTCCCTGGCAAGACTTAGGTCCAAATATTTCCTCAGTTTTAACTTGACATCTAGAACTGAATCTGTTGTTTTGTGATAAACAGCTCTTTACCTGAGAAGCAAAATATTGAGGACACTGTAGTACAGACGTTTAATGCCAAATTTTGCAAATTACAAAGCTGGATATGAGCATCAATAGAAGGAAAGAAAGAAATGAGAATTGGACTATCAGAAAATGAAATTACTGTTATATTTTATTTCTTGAATGGAAGTGTGGAAATTATTGTGTCTGGCCTTAGATGGAAAATTAATTCCGGTACAAGATAAATAAAATGCTAACAGCTAAAAGCTGTGCAAGGTAATAGGCCTTTTACAATTAGATAAGGCTTTGTGTGACAGTCAGCCAAAGTCTTAAAAATTAGTACAAAAATGATTACTTCGAAGGACAGAACAACCAAGAGGTATTCAGATTTTCTAATATTTTTGGGGCTGAGCAGACAGTTAGTGAGTTGAGGATGGATGAACTGCTTCTCAGCAAAAGCACAAGGAAGGAACTGAAAAACCTAATCAATATATGGCTTAGTATTTTGGCATGTATATCAGATGCTACTTGTATATCATCACTATTTAATTTTTGTAATTAAACCCACTCTTAAAAAAAACCCCAACCTTCCACAAGTTAAATATTATATATAGCATATGTAATTTTTTCCTAAGTTGTGGAAGTACTGACCATTTTCTTTTTTTACTTCATTTGCATGAGAAAAGAGAACAGGGGAGAAAAGGAAGGGAAAAGAAAAAAAGTA
Source organism: Atrichornis clamosus (assembly GCA_013400975.1). Taxonomy (NCBI): domain Eukaryota; kingdom Metazoa; phylum Chordata; class Aves; order Passeriformes; family Menuridae; genus Atrichornis; species Atrichornis clamosus. Next base: position 58,194 of record WBMZ01000626.1, on the reverse strand, counting down.
CATTCAGTTATTTCCTTTAAGCATTATGCTTTCTACAGCTTATTTTTGATTCCACAAGTTCACTGCACATTGTTGGATGACAAATAGCAGGAGGAATCAAAGTGTCTAAAAGAATAAGTCCTAGTCCAGCACAGTCTTTGTTAAAAAGAGTATTCATTTGCAGTAGCAAAAAAATCCAGGAAGGAGCCCAAGGGAAGGTTGTCAGAAGGTGGTAAAAGTAAGTTGAGGTAGGTGTCACATGCACCAGGAATTATGAAAAATGGGGGGTTTTTTGAGGGAAGGGAAAAATTTCTCAAGGTGCTTTTAAAAGGCTCTTGCTGAATGAACCAATTTCCATCCCAGCTGTACAATTTGAGGGAATGGGATACAGTGCAGAGGATAGAAACTGTAAATCAAATAATGTCAGAACAGCCTGAGCAACAAAATCTTGGTTTGGGTGAGTAAGAACCTGCACTGAGGTGGATGGCTACTTTTTCTCTAAGACAAAGTTAGTCCCTGTGTTAATTCTGGGTAGGTGTACCAGTGGCATGGTCCCATGAGGAACTGTTGGACTACCTGCAGCCTAGTGAGGTTGGGCTTCCCTAGCTTGAACAAAGACTAGTTCATGTATGCAGTAGTTCTCGTTTAATCGCTGTATCAAGTATGACCAGCAAGCTGTACAGGGCTGTAAGGTTTGTCTCCCTCACCCAGCCACATACACACTGTACATTAATTTCACTGTTAGATGAGGCTGGGTTATAAAACTCAGTGGGCATCACTAAATCTAGAGGTGTAGAGACTTAAGGCTTCTCAAGAATAAAGATTACCAGCCAGCAGTATTTATCAGCAGAGTCACACCATGGGAGACAAAACATTTTGAAGCTAGCCAATGTGCTAAGTTAACGTAATTTATTTTCTGTTCAGCCACTCCAACACACGTTGCAACTGTGTGCTGCTCTATTTTAGGTATTGATGCTTTTCTTCATAAATATTTTTTGTGGAAGCTGCCTGTCATCACAAATGATGGAAAGTAAAGCAAGCATGAACATGAGATAATAGCCAAAAACCAGTATACACTGATAAGACCAACTTTGAGCTGTCTCCTTAGATACCAACTAAGTTTCTAGTCCAATTAGTGTTGAGTTTTCCCTTTTCCAAGATAACTTATGGTTTGTTTGTCTAAGTGTATAAAAGCATGTAAATCTACAGTTGAAGTTTTAGTCTCAGTGCTCTCTTCAAACATATGTTCTCAACAATGTCAAATGCTCTATCTAAATTTATGTTTCAGAGGCTGCTTTTACAATTTTAGTAGACACTTTATTTCTGACTTAACCTGAAATTACCTAATGATGATGGTAAGCTGTTCCATTGCTTTAAAGAATGATTCTAAAAGCTGTGGTACTGATCTGGGTTAGAGGTGAATTTGTCCCCAACTTATCTACCAAAAGATGCAAGGCTAATAAGGTTTACTAATCATTTGTTGCAGTGGCTGTTTAAAAGTTGGTAATATGGATCTGAATTCTCTTCCAAAGTATTTTGACATGTCAAGGAAATGAAAGAGGAGGAGGAAAGGGATTCTTTTGTTAGTAGTTTTGCTATCTATTTCTTTTGCCTGAACTATGAGTAGAGATTTGGAAAGGAAAAAGTTTTGTTTTAAAATTTCTGGTTTAGGATTACACAGGAAGTATGTGCTTTCTCAGTGTTCCAAATGTGTGCTGTTCACAGTTTTTACAAACTTCATGCTCAGTTGTCAAAACATATGCAAAACTATGAATGCATGTTCTTTGTTGTTGTCTCTTTTTTCACAGCTGCCATTTTGCATGCTATTAGAAAGGAACCAAAGTGCAATTACAGCTTCTTTCCTCTTTGTAACAGAAAAGGTTACAAATTGACTAACAGGATTTTTCAGTCCGCAGAAAATTCCTTCTCTCTTTTGAATGAGAAAGAAGTGTCATACAGATAAATCACATAGGCAAAAATAATTAGCTTATGGTGGCATGAGGAAATGAGTGGTTTTGACAGAGTGAAGTCTGGTACAACACATATTTCACTACTTTTTATGCTTGTCAGTTTGTGATCAAAGAATATACAATTCTTCTGAAGTCAAAGTAGAATTACCCAAGACTTGATCTGTCTTCAAGTTGCAAGTTTTTTACACTGGGATTCTAGATTCAGAAGTAAAATATTTTTAGCAACTTAATTTTTTTTCTGTTAAGAATAATGAGAAAGGCATTGTTTCCGTATATTCAATTATTTATTAGAATATTTTGGGTTTTTCTAAGCCCTGCTTTATATTTGTAAATGCATCAGTTTCACAAATAATTATCAAAGGAAGAGAAAAGTGCCTTGTAATGTATTATTATTATAAAGGTATGTACAGGGTACTAATAGTCTTTTTAGCACACTACAGCTTCTCAAAATTTAGAGCAGAGATTAATTTGTTATTGCAAAGATTATGCAAGGACATGACGCATGTCCTATTGACATAGATATTAGAACTCCATAGACTTCAATGGAAACAGAAGTGGATTTGGAGGTTGATGATAAAAATTAGGAAAAATAATTATTAAAAAACTGAAAAAGGTCATACAAGACAATACAAGGTGTGTATATATATATATTTTGATGTGCAGGGCAGCAGTGAAGTTCCTCAAATCTTTGAAGTAAGAACGTCAGTTAAGGGAAAAGAAACCTTGTTTGACAAGGCAATTGGATACCTCTTTGGTTAAGAACACACCCTCTCTTTCCAGTTCTAGAGAAAACCTGCTCACATGACGGGTCATTTTAGTGATGAGCTGAATGAGAGTGGGGAGAGTCAGAGCAGCCCTTCTTTGAGGGGCTCTGCTTTGAGACTGCAGGAAGTAGCAGGAGCTAAGGCAACCGCAGGGTGCAGGATAAGGTAGAATGTGAGTCACTGCCCTGAAAAGTAAACACTTTTCACTACCTACCAATTATTTGTAGCCCAGAGAAGCACAGAAGTCAATTCACTAATTTCAGCAGGTTTTAGATGTGGTCACCTTTTGTAACTCAACCCTTTTTACTCCAAATACAATTTCATTCAGGTCAAGGAGCTGGGAAATACAGTTACTAGTGATTTGCCCTATAACTTGTATTATGTCCCTTCTCTTATTGTTTCAGCTAAGAGGATGGATAATGTTCACAGAAAATTGAAGTTTCTGTAAATCCTACATTTATCTTCTCCATGTAGATAAATATTAACAAGAAAAGTTATCTGTAAAATTACCTGCATTGTGCCTTTTTTTACATGCAAAAAACCCAGCTAAATCTGCACTAGATGCAATGGTACACTTCCATAGCCTGCAGATTCGAGATTTGTTTATATTTTGTAGAATAACTGTTCAGATTATGTTCATTTTTAATGCTGTTTGATTACTTGTAATGAGCAATCATAGTAATAAAATAAGGATTTATGAAAAAACAAATGTCCATGTTAGCCATAAACCCAGACTATTTGCAGTATTTAGGTGAGAGCTTAATCCCATTTATTTGTTCCTGATACACTTGGATGCTTTTTACAATGAAAAACACAACACTGCAGTCCACAATGACAGACTGGCCTCCAGGTTTGGCCCTTTATTTATAACAGGAATGAAATTTGCTGAAATACATCTGGCTTGCTTGTTAATAGAAGAGCTTCTAAAGGAGGTTTCTGTTACTAACACAACATGGAGGGAGAAGAGGGAAAAGAAAAAGTAGTACAGGAGAGGATGTGTGAACAGAGTACACAAAGGTGACTTTAGGCTATACCTGGTGTAAGTTGACATGTAGTCCAAGGGAAGGTGCTGAGAAAATTGAGCTCAAGAGACTCTCTGTGTGATATGGAACATAAGCTCAGCAGGATCATTATAGGACTAAAAGACAAAGCATTTCTAGCCAACAAGGCAGGCTGAAGAGAATGTGAAAGGGGCTGTTAGGAACTAAGTTGGTCTGATGAACATTTGCCTTCCAGAACAAGGCTTAGAAAGCCTGTCAGAGAGTGATCACATTGGTCTCAAATGGAAAACACTGGGAAATACTGCATCAAAAAATGTGACAGGGCTCTTTCGTCATGGGATAATAAAGACAGTCTTTGCCATGGAGCTCTATCTTAAGAGAGGATTGTCAGCATTTGGAGGACTGAACCTGTGCAGGTTAGTGCAGGAACTGGAATTTCTTGCATTGATTTCCACTTAACAGAAATTTTTTTTTCAAAGATAACACAAAATATCTTTGGTGTCGTTAAGCATATTTATTTCACTGAGAATGGCTTGGTAGTCAACTCTTCCCTCTCCAATTTTCATTAGCAAGCCAGAAACCTTATAAATAGACAGCTTTTGCTAGACTGTTCTTCATTCTTTCCTATACTTCCTGTGTACAGGTAAAGTTATGTACCCAGGGCACAGAGCATCCTTTCAATACAAAAATCTAATTTTGCAGCATTCTCCCTGGTGATGTGGTTTCCTTATGAAACATCTGTCTCTGTGGGGGTGGGAAGTGTTGCCAGAACAGGTTTCCATATTGTTATTGCCTTCTCTGGATCCTTTTTGATAATTTATTACGTGACTGTTTAAAGCAAGGTCTTGCTATTAAATATATTATTGTACAGCACAAAGGGTACAGTATTGTACAGTATTATACAGTATACAAATTGTACAGTAACTGTGCTAGTGAGAAAGCTGTACTGGGCAATTTCAATCAGGCTGGAAGACACATCAATGCATATTTTCAGCTTGGTCTCTCTGTTAGACCTGAACTGTCATTATTATCCATATTTAAACTTCAGTGGCATTTTTTTTTACTACTGTTGCAGCCAGTTAGCTGAGTGCACCTTAGTAGCCTCCATAACCTTGCCTGAGTAGCCTCACCAGCCAAGTTGTGTGGGGTGGGATTCTGTCACATCTCCTCTAGCAAGAGTGGTTGTACTTGTGGAAAAGAGGTCTTCAGGAGCCTGCTGAGATCTCAGTGATCTCAGTGGCTAAAGTCTGGAAAATTACTTTTCTGTTTGAGCTTTGCCTCATCATCATGAGAGGTTATTTAGTGGTGTTGGCACAAAGGGAGCTGGAAGGGCAGATAAAATCCCCGTGTTGCCTCGTTTGCTGGGCATGGACCAGCGGCAGTGTGACCTGCTGTGGGTGGCATGTGCCTCCCCTCACGCAGGAGGCCGTGTACCCCCAGCGCCATATCTTTTATTTTTCTCTCAACCTGATCCGAACGTGATGAGAGATTGGCTTGGGAGTTTCAGCTCCCACCTTGGGCATTTAGAGCCTGTGCTAGGGAGACACCTGGTGAGTGGGGTACAGTGCTGTGAGCGGCTGTGAGAGCCGGGGGAGGGGGGTCCCGGGGCTCTGAGGGGGTCCCGACAGTGTGAGGGGTTATGAAAGAGGGGCAGCGCTGGGAGAGGGGGAGGGAGGGATAGCACGGTGAGGGGTAGCTGTGAGTGGGTCCTAGTGCTGTGAGGGGGGCACCTGTGAAGGGCTCCCAGCGCTGCCCGCAGCTGTGAGATGGTCCCAGCGCTGTGAGGGACTGTGAAGGGGCAGCTGTGAGGGGGTCCAAGCGCTGTCCGCAGCTCTGAGAGGGTCCCAGCGCTGTGAGGGGGAAGGCCCAGCGCTGTGAGGGGGAAGTCCCAGCGCCGTGGGTGTGTCCCGAGACTGTGAGGGGACCCCAGCGCTGTCCGGAGCTTTGAGGGGGTTCCAGGGCTGTGAGGGGCAGCGCTGTGGGGGACAGTCCCTGAGCGTTCCTTCCGCGGCACCGCGCCCGTCCCTCTCCACAGCGACGGGGCCAGGGCGGGCGCGCGCCTGGCGCTGATTCGCTGCCGCCCCTTGCCCGCCGTGTCCGCGGGCGGCGCCGCCGCTCCAAGTTTGTAGCCGGGCGGAGCCGCGGCCGCCGCCCGCGGGCTGATCCCGGTCCTGCCCTCTCCCACCTCCCCGGCACCGCCGGGTCTGGCCCGGCTGAGCGCCGGAGGGGCGGTGGTCCGGCCATGGCGGGGTGTGGGCGGCGGCGGTGAGGCGACTGAGGGGAGAGTCGGTCCCGGAGCGGGCGCCATGCGATCCCTGAACATCACCCCGGAGCAGTTCGCTCAGCTCCTGCGGGACAACAACGTGACGCGGGAGCAGTTCATTGCTCTCTACGGGCTACAGCCGCTGGTGTACATCCCGGAGCTGCCGGGGCGCACGAAGGTGGCCTTCGTCCTCATCTGCGTTCTCATTTTCGCCCTGGCGCTTTTCGGCAACTGCCTGGTGCTCTACGTGGTGACCCGGAGCAAAGCCATGAGGACCGTCACCAACATCTTCATCTGCTCCCTCGCGCTCAGCGACCTCCTCATCGCCTTCTTCTGCGTCCCCTTCACCATGCTGCAGAACATCTCCTCCAACTGGCTCGGCGGTGGGTACCGGGGCCGAGCCGGGCGGTCCTGGGCCGGGCCGGGCTGCGGGGAGGTGGCGGCGGGGCGGACGATGAGGGGCAGCGCCGCCGCCCAGACCTCCGTTCCCGCCGTCAATGAGGGACCCTTGTCCTTCCCGCCCTCTATGAGAGACTGTTCTCCTTCCCATTCCCTCTGAGGGATCCCCCTCCTCTCCTCCCTCAGGTTATGTTAAAACCCAGTGAGCTTTCTTGCATGTATTCCTCACAAGTTGCGGTGTGTGTGTGAGAAGCGCTTCGTTGTGTGGTGCTGGCGAGGTAGCCTTGCCGTACTTTATTTTTTTCTTTTCTCGCTGAGTAAATGAGATCTGTCTGGCAAGTGAGATATCAGTCTTTATACAGCTTAAGTTCCTCCGGCAGCAGTCGGCTCGGGGATAGACTTCCTTAACCTTTTGTGAGGAAAGAAAAGGTCCTTGGAGAAGCAGGTGGCTAAGAGAACACGTAGAATTTACGCTGAAATAATGAATCCTTTCGATTTTTTATCTTTGTTTTCTTGGGAATTATCTTGTATTCCTCTGGATGTGAAGGACCCTTTGTCAAAGCTTCCCTGACGCCTGGAAAGATTTTTTTTTTTTTCTTCTATTTCTATGCATTCCAGTTCCAAAGTAGTAAAGAACAAACAGAGAAAGGTGCCGTAAGACTGCATATGGTGCTTATCTTACTTTTCGTGTTCTTAAAACAGTGTTTGACAATTACAAGTGGAAAAATAAAAGGGATGGTTTTGCAGCAAGTAGCAGACAACATCTTGTACAACCACAAATTGAAATATTTTTCAGAATATTTCACTGTGAACAGAAAAGATGTTGATAAAGTGACACATTTATGTTTCAATTTCCAAGGCTTCCTGGGTTTCCCATTTTTGGGAGATGATGAAGGTTACCATCAGATAATGGTATATTAATCAGATGGTATATCAATCAGATAATCAGATTTAATTCCAGTACTTCCCACAGACTAGAATGTGGGATGGGAATTGACGGGTCAGGGGAGACTGGGCGCAGATGTGAGAAATGGGCTTTATTTTTGTCTGAAAAATGGAAACTTTTATGAGAAGTGATGAATCCAAAACTCCTGGGACTACTGACAGTAAGGACAACTGTTCTGTTTTCTTATGAGCTGTTTTGTGGGGATGTAACCTTTGTCATTCTCGCTCCTAAGGAAGGCTCTGATCTGTCAGCTTGACCAAACATCTGATCAGAATCAACTGAAGCCTTCATGGTGAATTACAGGAGATAGGGCACAGGCATGTGGAACAATGGGGAAAATATGTGTGTCTTTATTTGCATTCTGTTACCGAGGGTGCTTGACAAAAATCGAGAAGTGGTGAGTGTAAAAGGTATAGCATAGTTACAGCAAATATCTTCAGATATTCAGTATTTGGGTATTTAAAGTATATTGCTCTGTGGGGTGTACTGTTCTTTTTGCCTGCCCTTTTTTGCTTTGCTAGAGCATGTTCAGTACAAGTAAATCCATAGGTCTCTTCGACCTGGTAAGATCATTAACTTTAACTAACACAGTATTGGGAGGACATAATAAGTAACATCATTGGGTGTTAATCTTTTACTGTTGGAGGCAAAGGGTGTAAAGTAAAATTCATGAAAACAAACATGATGTGAACTGATGATATCCCCAGGGTATCTGATTCCTGAGGCTTACACTGTGAGTGTGAATGGTCATTACAGTTGTACTGCAAATCAGAGCCTGCCAGTCCTGAAGGAGTCTTTTTCTTGCTAGCTTTACTGATTTAATGTATCTTTTGCCTTTTATTTTATAGTCTGAAAAATCTTACCCACCTTAACGCAACATCACTGAGAAGTGCAAGGTCCAACTCTGTTACACAAAAATGATTTGACTTGTGATACAGGCCTGCTGGACTAAGTGGTGCCTCCTGAGACACTTAATGCAGAAATATATTTGGGATTGCAACCCTTTAGTCATTTTATATCTTGATTTATATAAACTGAGAATATGTATGTTTTGTACTTGTCTTTAATTTAGAACTGGTTCTTTATTTCCATGTTTGTATATGCTTGTTTGTGGTTCTTTCTCTTTCCCTTCATAACCTAGAGCAGAATGGGAGAGGGGAGAACTGCAGACACTGTCTTACAAGCAAAAGAACAGCTACAGTTTCAGAGTAGCTGTGATATTTTAAGACATTATGGAATACTGTCAGAATGAACTACCTGCCATTTTGGAAGGGTGAAAAACTTCCCACCCCAAAGGGTTCCAGGTGTGTGTAGTTTACAGTAGGACACCAAGGAGAATGTTGATAGCTGGTGATGGTAATTCAAATTGTGGATGGTAGAGTGACACACCTAAGTGATTACCAGAATTCTTTAGAAGCTGAAGATTTCTCAGGCTCACTGTGCTGTGGTTATCAGGACTTCCAACAGGGATGGAAAAAACTAAAGCTTTGCACTGCCATGCCTTTTTCCATAGTATATTCATTAATACACCCTAACTTCACCTGCAGTTAAAAAATCTCAGCATGTCTCACTTTGCCTGGTGGTTATGCAGCATTAACACAGACTCTTGAGCTCTAAAAAGGCAGCAACTGGATTAAATAGGTGAACTAGTACTAAAAATAGGTGAATTGGTCTTGCTTTTGATTGCCTCATCTCTTTAAGAATCTGTGTAGCTGTGTGAGACTGTAATAGTGACAGTATTTGATTTAATTTCCAAGTTTCAACTTTGCAGCTAAAATGGCCTTAATTTCTAGGGGAGCTTTTAATGAAAATTCAGCAAGCTAATCTCTTTGCAATATGGAAGAAGATGAAGATTGTGGTTTTGTCCTAAATAATCACTGGGATCATAATTATTGGTAAGAAAGATAAAATAGGAGCTGGAGTGGGAGTAAATGCATACAGCAATAGTATGTCTTGATTCAAGCTGAAGCAGTTGAGGATTTGCTCTCATATGGTTGTAGGTGGGAGGTAGCAGTTCTGGTCTTGTCATACTGATGACAGCACTAATAAAGATAAATTTGGGCTTTTGTCTCTGTGTCAAATGTTATAACAGTCGCTTTATTTTCTGACACTCCTTACTTAACTGAGTAATAGTGTTGTCTTTACAGAACTGTCTGGGGCGACTGGAGAATTAATTTAATACGTTGTCTAATATAACAGTCCTGGTAAAAGACAAGGGCAAAACTTGAGCTTACAGTACAGCTAGCACTATGCTACATCTTTCTTGTGGATTTTGCATCTTATCAGTTAGAATATGTGTTCTCAAGATAGGTGTCAGAAGGTGACTTTCCCTGTCACTTTGAGAACAGTGAGACATCTGAGGCACTCTTGAGCACGCAGCGAGTTTGAGTTGCTCTTGCATATCTTGTCTGGCCTGCAGCTGCCACTTAGGAGAGGGTTTGGATCTTTATATGTTACTGTCACATCTGATGCTTCTTGACGTGGCAGTTTCCTCTTCTCTAAAGACTTGATTAAAAAGTGAGTGGCACCTTTTATCCAGGTGAGTCTTTAAGGTGCTTTCTGTTATTTACCAAATGTTTTGTCAAACAGTGTGTTACCTTACTTACAACTTGCCGGTATGAGAACACAAATATTCCTTTCTGAGGGATGAAAACTAAATCTGAGCAATGGAAATCACTGGGCCTCTTGTGTCTGATATTCTTGGATGCTCAAAATTCTTCAGTGAGATGTTAGAAACTTCTTTACTCTGACTGTGTTCTGCAGTGTCCTTTGATACTGAAGAATTTCCAAATACTCAAAACTGCTGATATACTACTAGGATCAGTACTAGACAGTAAAGCTGGACATGAGAGATCCAGTTACTTGAATAATTTTTTTTTTCTGATTTTCCAATTTAAGTTGTCCAGACTTGCTGTAAATCAGATCATGGACACAGGAGCACTCCTCATTTGCCTTCTGCAGAGTCAGGGGCTATGTCTTGGGAATGATCTGCTTCTGTTAAGAGTAGGATGATTTTTGTAGTTCAATCTACAGTGGTGAAATCTTACCTTATCCTTCATTCTCTGTGCCCTACTATTGTGAATTCTGGAGTACTTGGTTATTAGTAGAGGCAGGAGTAAAATTTTGTGTGAAGACTGTTTGAGAAAGGGTTGTACAGTGAATGCCTCAGTAAAGGAAATAATAGGCTTAGCTTTTTAATATATTTAATATATTGGCAGGGTGCTTTGATTAAAAGCAACAAAAGAATGCTGACAAAAGGAAACTTACTTGCATAATGAGCATAGAGAATTTCTTACTGCAAGTTGTGCATATCAGTAATTAGTGTAAATATGAAACACACTGATGTGAAATATTTATTGTTGCATTAATCAGGCAAAAAAATAAAGCAAGTTTTAGGATGCAGATAGATTGGTTAGTATTTCATGTGAGGTGGTTATTATGTATTTTTCCTGTTACAAATACATGACATTCTCTGCCTTGCATCGAGTGAACCTGAAGTGTGCTTCCCATGTCCTGTTTTGCTCCGTGTCAGTGAGTCTGTCTTGAGATCTGGATCTTTAACCTGTACCCCTGTCAAAACCCCACACCTGTACTACTTGGTGTTTGTACCACGATTGCAGACAGTTGTTTGCTACAGTAGTTTTGTGTTCCAGTGTGATCTGCTACACAGCTATCCAGTCTTTGTATGTTTGTATTTAGTTTTACTCACTGATTGCTGCACTTTGAAATTAGTTGCTGATCCAGGTTTGGACCGCAGTGCCCTTTTCAGTGGCTTTGTAAACCCGCGGGCAGAGAAGCTGCATGTGAGCCTTGGAGCGAACAGGGAATGAGAATGGGCACTATGTGTGGTCTACACTTTGAAATTGCAGGACAGATGGAATGGTGTGGACTCTGTTTAGCACCAATGAATAAACTGGGGGCTATCCAACATATGTGGTCTAACTGCATGGGCTCATGCCATGCCATTTCATCTCAGCTGCTATATTTGACCATAAACAGACTTAAACTGCCACAAGTCTCTTCTGTCACATGGTGCGCTTGGGCCTTTTTCTGGGCAGATGTGTGTATAATGTTCTATGTCCTATAGGTAACATGTAAGAGACTTGGGTATCACAAATGGTAAACTACTAAAGATACCAAATGCGTCTGTACCCAAGAACTGATACAAAACAATGCATTGTCCAGGTATGAAAGACCCTTAGTATGATGATGACTGATGTGTACTGCCCCAAGTTACAGAATGTGGGAAAAATCACCTTGCTTGCTACAAATGAGGTGGAGAAAGCTCATTACAAGCTGTGATAGAAATTTTCGTGCAAGGGCTTGATCAGCAACATTCTACCAGAGGAAGAAGCAATTTAGCTCTTATCAGAGAATGGTTTCAGGATTTGCTTTTGTTACCCTAATAAAAGAAAAACTGTTCTTTGAAATGGGTGGTGAAATGACAAAGTCACGCTTACAGGCACAGTGTCTGATAATGAAGACATAAAGCCTTGTTTAAGGGAATGCCAGTTATATTTGCAGTCTTCTGAGTGTGTTGTCGTTGAGAAAACTATTTGCTACTTGAATAATCTATGCAGTTTTTAGCAGTGCATAAGGAATACTTCTGGGAACCTCTTAGCTTCTTGAAAAAGAGAAGCAATTAGTTATTTTCCACTGCAAATTATTTTCTTTCCCAATTGGAAATGGTCAGATGCTGCAGTGCTGTCTTGACTGACAATCTATTGGAAGTGTTTTCTTACATTGTAGAAAGTTAAACATTTTGATACATAAGATATTGAAGTGTTATCATTATTTAAATTATTCAGAAAAGTAAACACTGCCTCCGATGCAGAAGTTAACACAGTTCCAGTACATTAAGCATTAAGTGATCCTAGCACTTCAGCCTTCTAGGCACTGGGAAAACTTAAGGAGTGAGATTTAAATAATCTTGCCTGAAACTCACTGAAGTGGATTTCTTTACGTTTGTATGTTAGTCGGTCACTAATTGTCCCCTTTAGGTGGGGTCTGAAATTATTTTTTTAAGAATATATTGCTTAAAAAGAATTAAGTACTAAAGTAACTCAAGTGCCTTTATTATGAAGATAAAAAGCAAATCCGTTTTTATTTTCAGATAGGCTGGGAGATACAGAACTTCGTTGTATTCTTAATCCAGTGTTGATTTTTTTATAGGTGAGTGTATCATGACAAGAACATAGTACCTGATACAAATAGCTAAAATATATACCAGTTGAATTCGTGAGTGGAAATGAGACTTGAATAATACTAGCTGTTCAACCATATAATCTCCAAACCATATTCCCAGTAGCCACATTTTGGTTTGTGTTTGTTTGCTTGTTTTTGGTTTTGCCACAGCTTCAACACTCTAACTCATTTCTTTAGTGAAACAGTAACTTATTTCATTAACAAATTTTGCTTTTCTGTTATTTGTATCAGGAGTCCCTTCTAACTTAGTGAAGCAAAAACTTGAAACCAACTGTTTGGTTGCATTCACCGTTTGCCATGTGCAAAGAAGGTATGATTTGAGCTTGCTTTTTGTTTCGTCTCACAACAGAAGTTTAAATCTACTGGGTGAAGGACTATAAATTTGACAGAGTGGGTCTGGTGCTTATATGTGTAGCGCCTTCTGTACTGGACATGGTGAGAAACTGGTGAGATGCTGAGTTAGTAAGATATTGGCTGTGTTTCATGAGGGGTTTATTTTGGGCTTGCTGAAGCCAAGGAAGAAGCAGGGGGAATTTTGTTGTATAAATTGCAGTTGATACAAGATGTGAGGATGTCTTGTCTTGCTTTTCCTGATACCCTGGAAAAAATACGTACTAGGTGAAAAACAGACATGCAGCTCAGTGCATCTTCATCCATGCAGTTGCTACTGACCATGTTAAGATTTCATTCAAGTAACTTGAACCTGGGCTGCGTGGTATATTTTTATTCTGTTTTAAGCCAGATCTGTGTGCACATTCATCATGTTGTTGGTGTTGAATATGTACTTGAAAGGCACTTGATTTCCACCCTTTGTTGCTTGTCCTCTCTTTCTCTTTGTGGAGCCACAGAAAAAGTGATTTTTGGGCAACTAGAACTGATAAAACCAGAAGCAAACCAGTTCCTTCTTGTAAACTAGAGGGGTTTTAGCCTGGCCAAGCAGGCAGAAGTTTCCCTGTTCCTTGTTCCCTTCATGGAGGGTAGGATGAAGTTTTCATAGTTTCCTGTTTGTTTTCTTGCTGTTTTCTGTGCTGTTATTGCTTAAGGTATCTGTAGAATCTTAAAGCTTGACTTAAAATTGGATCAGATACTCCTTTGGCTATTTTGAGTTTATGAATTATAGCTGAGGAAGGTATAAATTATGGTCAAGTAGGGAAAATAACCCTAACTTGCTGAAATGAATAGCTGATACTGAACTGTAAGAGTGTGGGGGAACTGTGAGAATATGGACATAGAAAATTATCTTGGGGTCAGAAAGCGAGGAAATGAGAAGTAGACGGGGAAAGGCATTAATGTAAGATTTTTTAGAGAATATACCAGTTTCTAAGATGATTAGGACTTCAGAATGAGTAATGGAGAATGACTAATATGTTAAGAATTGAATATGGACTTTTGGCAAGTTGTCGCATCAATAAAACCTGAAGGTGCATAAATACAATAGGAACCTATACAACTTTGAAAATGCAGGCTGGAAATTGCATTTGGTTTGGACAGTGTCATTAACATAATGTGTTAATCAGGAGAGAGGGAGACTTGGAGAACAGAAAGATGATGAAGAGGTTGAATTTTTCCTCTTACGCCTCTTAGAGGACTTCTCTATATATCTCATTTGACAGGATGATGCATTAAGTGCCAAAGTGTACAAATAGATTGATATCTAAATGAGCTTAAGGAATGTATTTGCAACAGCAGAAAAGGTAAACTTTTAAACAGCTAACACTCAGACCTTCATAAAACTGGAAAGTAATTTGCCAAAGTAAAAAAATAACCGTAACTTGACATGTTTGAAAACAGACGATGGAAGACTTAGTCAAAAGTTAAATAGGAATAAGTATCAGACTCATAACAGAGCAAGTGATGTCCTTAGAAATCTTGGTTTTGCAGATGTAGCATGTACCCCTAAGAATGACTACTGAAAGCTACATTTGACAAATAGCATAAATAGGTGACTTAGCAGTTTAGATGTTAAAATAAATCTGACAATCTTAGCTATTAATACCAGGCTCCATTACTCAAAATAAGACTGTTTCATGAACTACAACAGTTGCATATTTTACTTTCTGCTTATTGCAGGTGCCTTCGCTTGCAAGATGGTACCGTTTGTTCAGTCCACTGCTATTGTAACTGAGATTCTTACAATGACCTGCATTGCTGTGGAAAGACACCAGGGAATTGTGCATCCACTAAAAATGAAGTGGCAGTACACCAATAAAAGAGCTTTCACGATGCTTGGTAAGATTTTAAGCATCTCCAGTAGTCACAAATGTAAAGAAATATCGGTGTGGATGGCATGACAGAACAGAAAGCACTGATATGACCAGTGATTCAGAGTTAATGATAAGTGGTGACATTTATAAAATAGCTCAAGGATAGTGCCTATAAGTATAGTAATTACTAGCCAAAACCCTCACAGTGGACTTAGCATCTGAAGTCAAAAATGTACTTAACAAAGACTCTGCTAAACCTTTAGCAGCCTTTTCTTCTTTTTTTTTAAAGAAAGGTTCAAAATGTGCAAGCTCAGCTTAAGCAATGTCACACTCAAATGGTCCTTCCACTGTTACACAAAGAGACATAATGCTGCTCATGCAGATTAAGTGGCTTTTCCAGTTGAATATCAATAAATGAAGGTAGTTTGAGAGACAGAAAGCTGATGTCAGAAGAGCATGCTGTTATTGATGTGAGTGTTGACTGATGTATGGCTAATAGAAAACTTTGTTCTTTACTGCCCTTTTCTGCCTTGCCTGACCTTTCGAAGATGAAGCTGTTAAACTGTTCATACCAAATCCTGATTGTTGGTCCTAGTATTAAAAATGTATTTGTTTGCAGGCATAGTCTGGTTGCTGGCACTTATTGTTGGGTCACCTATGTGGTACGTGCAACGGCTTGAGGTAGGTTAGGTGAAATGGGAATTTCTTTTAAACTCAGTCCTTGCTGGACCTTTCTGTACCTCTAGCAATGAAATTGAATCAACTCCTATGAAATTAGAGGGGGTTGAAAGAAGTGAGGCTTTGGTTCTGTGTGCCAGCATGAGAAAGGCTGAGGATTAGAACTTGCATGCACTGGAAGAAGGAATACCAACAGGGACAAGTCACGTCTACTCACCCTAATTATGTCAAAGAGCAGTAATTAGATCTATGACTTCCACTCTGACTTTCTTTTGGTTTATAGGTGAGCTGGTACACAGCAGTATAGGAGTTAGATTACTGTTTTGGGATGACATAGTGTTCCCCAAGATCTGGAACAACTGTGCTTAGTTTAAAATTAATTACTGCTCATTATGGTTGATGAGTTACCATACATGTTTGGAGGTTAAACAGGTGGTTTGGCAGAATCTGCTGCCTGTGAGTCTGAATGTTAATAATTTTCTTTTTTCAAGTGACAAGCATGTGAGGTTTCTGTACATCTGTCTCTACTTGCAAAATGTGTAGCCAAGGTCTCCTCTGTAAGTGCAAATCAGAGCATCTCCTGACCTCTCTTTGTCAATTTGATCAAACCCAACACTTGCATGGAAAAGTGCTTGAAAGGGTTTTGTCACTTTGAAAAGTCTGTTGAATTTTGGTTGTTCTGTTAAGAGCAAGGAAGATTTGAATGTGCTTGTTTTTTACACTTGTGATAAATACCTTAGTGACTCATCTTCTTTACATGTGTTACAGGTTAAATATGACTTTCTATATGAAAAAGTGTATGTTTGTTGCTTGGAAGAATGGGCCAGTCCGATTTATCAGAAGATTTATACAACTTTTATTCTTGTCATACTCTTCCTTCTTCCACTGATGCTGATGCTTTTGTTGTACACTAAAATTGGCTATGAACTCTGGATTAAGAAACGAGTGGGAGACGCTTCAGTTCTTCAAACCATTCATGGGAGTGAAATGTCTAAAATATCAAGGTTTGTAAGCAAAATACACTTGGAACTTTGACTTCTAGAAAGCTTTTTTCCCCAACTTTTTTATTCTGCCTGATTAGAGTTTAAGATGCCTTGCAAGACATGCTGATGTCATGGCATGCTGCAGCTGCAAAGTTAATGGTGGTAATTAATGTGCTAGATTTATATGATGTTGCATTTTTTGTTTCCAAGGGAATTTTGTACTTCTGAGCATTCTTTGGGGGTTTTATTTGCATCTGCAACCATCAGAACACAGTTACAGATCTGACTGCCAGTCAGTTCTTCCTGATTCAGTGTGGAATGTCTTGATGCAATTTCAGGAAGAAGAAGCGAGCAATTGTTATGATGGTGACAGTGGTGTTTCTCTTTGCAGTCTGTTGGGCCCCTTTCCACGTGATTCACATGATGATAGAATACAGTGAGTACCTGCCATATGTAATGGAATAAAGTCTTTCATAGTTTTTCGGGCTTTATTTATAATGTTAACTACAGGTTGTGACAAGATAATGCTGCTGCAGCATTCAGCTATAGAATACCTTCTGCTAGCAAAGGTTAATGTTCTACTTACCAATCCTGGATCACTGTCTTGGAATAGAGATACATAGCCAATGACAGATGAATTGCTCTGAAGTCTGTGAGTGATAGACGTACCTGCAGTGCTGATGGAAAATGAGTACATTTCAAAAACCGTATTATTACTGAACCATGGAGTCCTTTAGGTTGGAAAGGACTTTTAATGTCCTTGGGATATACCTTATATTTTGGAAATACCTTATATTTGAGATAAACTTGTTTCAGCATACCTCTTCTTCCCTACTGTGTAAATTAAAAAAAAAAAACCAACCAAAACCACCACAAATATAATCTTTGTGTCTTGCTGTAAACCCCACTGAGCTTTTTTGCAGGATGGGTGGGAAGGAAGCCAGGCTCTCCACCCACTCTTTTAGAAGGTCAGCTCTCTAGAAAGGAGATTCATTGCTTCTGATTTTGTACCGAAAATAACCCAGTTCTGAAAAGGAGGTTTGCTAGGCCTCACAAGACTTAAGAAAAAAGACTGTTAGGGTGGTGAGTGTATCTCCGTAAATTCATTTTCTTTCTATGTCCGTTATGCTACCCTCATTTGCTGAGAAGTTAAAAGTACCTGGCTGGAAGGTAAAAGTTATTTCTGAGCATAAAACCTCTTAAAGTTTTAAATTTAAATTTAATTTAACTGTTTTGAATTAAACTTACTATGAAATATTTATCCCTTCACTTGCCCTGGTTTTAATAAGATGGGCATATTGGAAATATAAATACTGGTTATCGTAGTGATAATACCCAATGAATCCATCTGGGGTTTTTTAGTGGTCTTTACTGCAAATTGTCTTGGAAATGCCCTCAATGCTTGTTGTGTTTGCTTTTTTTCTGTTTACATTATTCTCTGAGGTCTTGCATGGTTCATCTCCCACCTCCTCCATGGATACTGGAGCAGGCTATGTGTAGGAACAAGAGGAAGTTTTCAGTAGTTGTTGTACTCTACTTGCTAAAGACAGGAGCTGTTTCTTTGTCTTCTATAACAAATAAGATTGTAGCAGATAAATCAGTAGTTCTGCCAGTCAGCTGAACCAAACGATGTTTCTGTTTGGGTAGAATCAGATGGGCAGAAGTTTTGGCTATTAAAGTTTGATTGTCCCATAACAGTCCATGAACTGTTTGCTCTATCTTCATTGCTAGTTTTGGGAATTTATTTCAGGTGCTGCAAGGCCTTTATTTTACTTGCCATATATACCTGTGTAGTATTTTTCTAGAGTTTTGTTACAGAGTATTTGAATTCAAGAAATTCTGAGTCCTCTGTGATCTCAATGATTAAAAAGTGAGAGATGTGACCAAAAAGATGCATTTTTACCTCTATGAGCCGATCTGTGTCAGCAATAAGAAAGAAGCTGTGTGTGGTCAGGGACAAGACCAGGAGCGATGTTAAAGTACTTGGACATTTGAGGAGACAGGAAACGTGGAGCCAAAAGAACAGCTTGAATAAACAAGGCCTATACTTAGCAAATTGGAGGCTTACTGTTGCATGGCCATTGAGCAGGTTTTTTGGCTCATAAATTGCATCTTCCAGTTGATTCTGTTACTACACACATACAAAGCAGGACTGTGTGATAGAACTTTATTTTTTTCTTGTTGATGAAACCCTACTGCTAATGTTAAGAACTTCAGTATGGTTTTTTGTTGATTTTAAACAAAAGCTTCTAATGCCAAACTGGATATAAATAGGCTAAGTAGTAAGCATTTATGCTATTCTGTGCTTACAGCATATTTCTGTTCTTCTTTCCAGGTAATTTTGAAAAGGAGTATGATGATGTGACAGTCAAAATGATCTTTGCGATTGTCCAGATCATAGGATTCTTCAATTCTATTTGCAACCCTATTGTGTATGCTTTCATGAATGAGAACTTCAAGAAAAATTTTTTGTCTGCCATTTGCTTCTGCATTGTAAAAGATAATGCATCCCCAACGAGGCAGCTTGGGAACTCAGGGATTACCATGAGGAGGCAAAAGCCAAGTGTTTCACAGAGAGATCCCATGGATTCAGATGAAGGTAGGAGGGAGGCGTTCAGCGATGGCAACATCGAGGTCAAGTTTTGCGATCAGCCAGCTTCAAAAAGGAATTTGAAAAGGCATCTTGTCCTGTTCAGCTCTGAGCTTACTGTGCATTCTGCATTAGGAAATGGACAATAGAGTCACAAGGGTTTTGGGAATGGAAAAATCATTCTCTTTTATGATAACTTTCAATAAGCCATTTAAAATAGTTTTCTACTTTGCATGCTGAAATGAGGTGGGAAAATGTTTTGTGAGCTATTACAATGTTGGGATAGTGGTTGAGAAAATGTAATACTTCTTTTATAATGATGAGGAGTAAAACTTTGATAAACAACATTACTGTATGTTTTCCAGGAGTAAGAAAGTAATTCCTTCTGAAGCTAATTTAGGGCTCATTTGCCCTCTGCTTTAGGTAAACCAAACAGTTACTGCTTGCTCTGTTTATTCTGTGTCTGGACCATACAAAGCTGAATTCCAGAAGACACGAACTATGGAGAATGTGCACCTTTTTTGGACAATTTGAAAATCTGACATGGGTATGACATTGTAAGATCTGCTCTCTGCAGCTTTGAGGGCTTCAGATCTGAGTATAGGAAAGATGAAAACTGAGACGCAGTACTATTTTACAGAAAAAAAAAGAGCATGAAAGTCATCCAGAATATGACTGAAGAGATTTAAGGTTTAAAGATTGCATGCATCTTCAGATTTTGTTAACAGGAAGCATATTAGTAATTAATAATGTATGCATAATTAATGTGTTTTTACAGGTTAACTCTTGGGTACAAATTTAAATGCCATCATACTGCCCTGTAAACTGCATTATTCTGCTGAAAAATGGAGAAGTTGAAAGAGTGCTGTACAGGAGTACACAGGTGCTGGAGGTGTGGTCTATAGTGTAAACACTGAGTTTAGCTTACAGTGATGCTTGGGCACGTGGCTTACAGGTTAGAAGTGTGGTGTTGCCATTTTCTGGAGGGTTATAAGGGCCAGATCCAGAGCCTAGTGGGACTTCACAGAAGATTTACATTTGAATGTCATGGTCTTTTGACCAGACACTTCTCTGAAGACATGCACAGATTTTTCTGTCTCTCCATCATCTTCAAAGGGGATTAATTGCTTGTGTTTTGTTATTTTAGGCTTCACAGCAAATTATGGGGTTGAAATCCATTTAAATTCTAAACGTTTTTGCTCTCAGTGGGCCAAACTGAAAAATTGTAAAGGTATGCTTGCAAGTGGGGGACTTGGGGAAAAGTCTGATCTAGATTGGTACACTGGGATCTGATCCCATAAATGAGATTTGAAATACAGAATTTGCCCCTCCAGCTGAGGGCAAAATTAGGTTGGATCCTTTAACAGTCTGTGAAATGTCAGTGTTCTCTTCTAGCATCCCTTGTCTCACCTCTGGGACCTTGGTGCTGCCATGGCAGTCAATTCAAGAATCTTTTACATTGCTACTTTGCACTTCATTGTAAATGAAAGCTTAGGATAAAATACTCATATATATATATATATA
>WBMZ01000626.1:0-37670 GCA_013400975.1 Atrichornis clamosus | reverse complement strand
TATATATATATATATAGGATATATGTATGTATGTATAAATTGGAAGTAATCTCATCCTTCTCTTATGTTTACAAATTTCCATTGGTTTGTGACACACTCTTTATTTACATATATATTATTTATATTGTATATGATACACTCCCACGCAAAGACAGAAGATTCCTGACTTGTCCTGAGGACCAGGAATTAAGAGCACTCTTATTTACCTAAGTAAATAGTATTGGATAGTTTCATGTATTGGATAAAGTTAAGAATTTTGGAGAGCTGTGTCTGGCTAAAACAACGAGTGAGGGCAGGCTTTGATTTAGACTGTGCAGATGTGGTCCTGTGCATTACCTGTGAACAACGATGTAACCAGCAGCAACAGTTGTTGCCTGCAATTACAACTGTGGCTTCCTTTGAGGACAGTTTCTGTCTTAGTTTGTGTTTCATCTTTGCAGGCAGGGGTCTTTTAGTTAAAGCTTTCTGCCCTAGAGAATAGGGGTGGATTATCATAGTTTTCCTCAGCAGGTGTAAAGTTTGACTGTCTTACAGTGAGAACTATATGTTTGGACAGAATCTGTGACTGAAAACTAATTTATTTTAAGCTTTTTATTTATTTACACTGCTAATTTCAGTGACAGATTTTAACAAGTATTTAAGAAAAATGTCCAAGTATTTTATGTTTGTGTTTTGTCTTACCTGCTTCTTCTATTGTCTCATAAAATGTTACATCCATGAATAATTATTGTAGTATTGTATTAATTTTTTTTCATTAAAGTTCCTTTATGGCTTTGTTGGTGCTGTTTTGCACTAAGGATCATCTGCTGTAAATGCCACTTTTTGAGTCTCTGTTTAAAGATTCATGGAAGCTTATATGTGCCTCTTTAGTTATTGAATTCCAGTCCCATTACAGGTGCCAGCTGTCACAATAATCCTGGGAGTTGTGATTTAAAGGACTTTACAGAATAAGGTGAGAAAAGGGGGAAAAAATCCAACTTTCCAATCTCTTGGTAGAAGAGAAGTGAAAAACGTTTCAGCACAGATATATGTGACTGTGGTTAGGTTAGATATAAACCAAAATCAGAAAAGACAGTTCTCATATTGTTTTTAATGGTAACTATATTATTTGTGCCTTTTTGACACAATAGTTTTCTTGGAGCCAGATAATCTTGTGAGAAGTCCTGTCTACAGGGAATAAAAGATCCGTTATTGACATAAGCACAACCAGGATTTTGGCCATGTTTTTTTAAAATCTGTCAGAGCTTCAGCTTTGATTTAGCTAACAAAACCAGTTATTCTATTGAACTGAGTCAGCTGTTAGTCCAGGCTAGCAGCCTGTCTCTTGCAGTGGCTCGTACCGTGTGTGGCTGTAACTGAGTGCTTCAGGCCATGGGAAGCTGGCACTGCTGTGGGAGGAACAGCCCTGCTGTCCCCCACCTGCCTGTGGTTATTTCCATCTTCCAGTAACAGAATTGCATGGTCCATTTGATCACAAAAATATCTGGCCAATGAATTTACCAGAGAACAGAAAAAATAACCACACTTATTTCCCTAAACTGAGAATATTTATCAAAGCTGTTGCGTTCTTTCAGGAAAAATGTTTCCTCAAAGAAGTTTTTTATTATCTTAGTTATGAATTACTTAAAATTTTTCTGATAAAATTAAAGAGAAACTTGTTTTATTCTTAGCTAAAAGGGGCTAAGCCTTAAAGTTACGGTGAGATGAGGCCAGGAACTGGCATGCTGATGGAAGACAGGAACCTGAAAGGACACATTGAACTGAACAGAGACTGGAAGTTTGAATGGACCAGAAAAAGGTGTCACATGTGTGAACCTGTTCAACTGATATCAGAGAGTATTAACAAGGAAAACAGTGAGTAGAAGGGAGTAAACGCTCTCAGTAACTGTAACAGGGCATCTACTACAGAAATCCTATTCTTTGTGAGGAAAAAAAAGCAAGGATTAATTGAGACTTCTTCCTGGCAGAGTTCTTTTTTAAAAATTCCTATTTTTTTCATTTTTGGCAGGGAGCAGATGGTAGTTTCAAAGGATATCAGATGGATTCATTTGTGGCTGGGGTTTTAAGCTTTAGAAATAGGTGCTGGTGTGTAATGCTTTATATATTGAATAGACAGGGAACTACGTATGACCATTTTATGGGCTAACAATGCAATGCAGGCAATGAGTAGTTTGAAGATGATGAACAACTGAACAGAGGACTTGCAGTTCCCCTGTTACATTGACAACGGTTCATTTTTGAATTGACAAAATTGAAATCCACAAAAAAAAACGAAGACATTTGGGATGTTGAATGAGGGGGACATTTAGGTGCAGGTCAGGCCAAGTCCATTTGAAGTTTCTCAATTTCATTCCCTTTTCAAGTAGGCTTTGATTATTCCCTAAAGAGGAATAACAGGCAGAGAAGGTGATCAGTTGGCTGCTTAAGCCCTTGGGTTATGGTTAGTGTTTTGAGGATTATTGCCTGATAATGTTCAGCTGTCCAAGGCTCTGTTATGAAGCACAGGTCCAAGTTCTTTGCTCAGCTTTGCTGGAAAAGTTGTTCAGCTGAGAGTGTATGTTGTAAAGCCAGTAATAAAACAATTACAATTTTTAAATGTTTTTTTCCTAAGATAGTAATGGCAAGTCACGGAGATGAGAAATGGTCAAATGGAGGTATGAGGAAAAAGATTTTTTTGAGAATTGGAAGATAACAATTAAAATAGATTAAATATCAGCCTTTTCCAAGGAATAACCAATTGCCAATGATTGCCAAGCCAGCAGAGATGTGTGATATGCCTACATCAAGGGAGTAAGTACATAAATTCTCAGCTGGGCAATGTTAGCCTTGTCTATATGCTGATTACATGATTAGCTAATGTGTAGTGTTTGTGTGAGCTGCTTGCAGAGTCTCTGAGTATGGCAGAGCTAGGGTAACAAGTGATCCAGCATGGGGAAGGGACACCTGAGGGATCAGAAAAATACACCAACAGCATTGAAGAGGAGGACTAATTATTATTCCTCAGGAAAAAAAAAAGTAGGTGAAACAATTTAGTAGAGCTGTTGACTTGGAGAGATGGGATAGGAAGATAATCGTGGCAAGATGTATTTTTATACAGATTAGGGATGATCGGAGTTTCAAAAGTTGGGAAAGTTTAGGGAACTGTATTCAGAGAGCTGCTTTGAGAACAGAACATCTCAGTGTACAGGGGGAAAGGCTGTGAAGAGTGAAAACTCCCCTTTTACTGCCTCTCCAAGTGGGAGCAGTGGAACAGAAGAGGAGCTCCACCAGCCTGAGGAGGAGACAGGTAAATGTGGCTTTAATGTACATTAAACACAACTAGAGGTTAAATTGTGTATATTCCTTCTGAAACATTAACATAACAATTTCTTTATTTCTGTCTATGCTTGAAGTCTTGCTTTGACACCTCAAGACTGGCTTCCAGGAGTATTGCTGGGCATTCAAGTCATCATTATCTTCATCTGTTGAAGCTCCAGTGAAGATGAGAGATTACGAAGCTATTTTAAAATCCCTGTTGATTTGAGATGAAAAAGAACCCATGGTATTAATATTTAATTAATAATTCATTGCAAATGACTCTAGTTCCTTGAAACATTCAAGATGTGAAGTCTTGCTCAAAGGTTATGCAGAATTTCCCTGATCTTGTAATACATTCCAATTTCAATTACCATCTCCAGTACTGCTCTCAGAATGTGATGCTGTCTTTACTAAGCTTTTGGTTACTGCTGCCTACATTGTTTCCTGTTCTGGGATGGATTTTGCTTTGTCTGGCCAGAAGTGACAGTTTTGGTCTTACTGACTTGTCTGTAAGCAGGTGCAGTGATTAAAACTGCCTCATCCAGATTTCATTTTATGGAGGTATGAATATGTCTGTTTTAAAAAATGATCCTTACATATCTATGATTACTTGCATTTACAAGAAAAAAATCACACTGAAGTAAAGTAGTGTTTGAGGCCCTCCTTGACCTGATGCAACTGTAGGTGAAGCTTGATGTGTTTCATTAGATTGAGCAGAACAAATGGTAAATTAGGTGCTTACCTTGGATTCAGCACCTGATCTGTAACCCTATAATAGGTACATCTGGAGGAATTAATTAGGAGTGTAGTAGTTTGCTCTCTTCCAGGGTCACATGCTGATTTATTATGAGAGTTGAATCCCCTCTCTATTCTTCAGCCGCATGAGTACAACCAAACATGGTCAGTCCAAAGCAAGTAAAACCTGGTTCCTTTCATTCCAAAATACAGACTAACAGTCCTACAAGTTAGGCTCACACATGGTTTGTTTTGCTACAAAAGTGCTGTCCTCCCAGCCAGTGTTGCTTTTGAGAAGGTTTAAGGATATTTGCATGTACCACATGCATTCGTAAAAGGCATATGGAAATTTAGTGGAGATACAAATAAACTTCTAGGGATCATGTCTGTGCCCTGTAGGGTGCTTAAAATCCCAACCAAGACTTGAAAAGATGTCTTCCCCCCTGAAAAATGTTGAATTTTGTTTATCAGCCTCCTGTGGAGTAATACAAAGCTTTCTATGGAAAGCTCTTATTTCCTTACATTTGCCATTTCTTTAACAAAGCAGAAACTTCTGGTTTTTTTCTTATTCTTTGGAGAAATAATCATAAAATCTTTGCCCCAAACATATTGTGGAATATGGTCAGTTTATAAAAGGGACTCTGTCCTAAAATGACATAACATGCTTGCCTTGAAAAACTTCTTTACATAGCCTTCTAGTTTTTATTTGCTCTTTCCAGTGCCATCACTGATTTTTTCTAAATTAATTGCACCAGGGTTTCTCAGGACTCTCTCTCATCAGGTGAGTTTACTGTTGCCTTGGACATGGCCTTTTTTCCTCAATCTCTAATCTTTTCCAAACATGCATGATTAAATTGTGTGTTCTTACACCATCTTTCTCCCTGCCCCTGAGCAAAGCCTTAATTAAATGATTTAAAATTTAAGGCAAGGTCTCCATAAACCTCTTGTTATGTCTTGGAAATACATGAGAACGCTTTCAGGCTTTTTCAGTGCACTTGTATCTGATTTGTAAATCCATTTCATTTCTGAAATAGGCATCCTTGCTACTTGTATTTATGCCAACTTGATAAATATTCTAATGTACGGACATATAATTGTTACAGGATCAGACATAGTTTTCCAGTAGTATCACAGATGCAATCTTTTCATTTCATTTTTTGCTTCAACAGTTTGTTGAAGCAGAAATTACTCAGGGTCGAACTGTATTTTCCAGTGTTGAAGATGAATTCTTGTCTGACAAGAGAGAGCAGAAAAAAAAGCAGAAGTGCTTTGACTTACACATCCATCCCACTGGAGGGAAAAGAGTTCAATTATTTTAGGAAAAAATATTTTTTTCCTAAATAAAATTTCTACTTATAAAAGAAAAAGGTCAACATGTTTAGAGTTTGGAGGTTTTAAAGTTTTCTTCTTAATTACCTTTTAGGGTGTCTTTCCCTGGTGCCCAGATTCTGCTGCGCAGGGTGAGAAAGCTGCTAACTGGACTGTGTGGGATTCACTCAGTGAAGAGGCTGAATTACAGTTCTCAATTTGTGTAAGGTCTGCTTTCTGTACTCTGCTTGTTGGTACTCCAGAGACATCCTTGGGAACCTTCTGCTTTCATCTTGTCACTAACTCTGCAGTTGTCTTTGCTTAAGATCCCTGATTCCTAACAACAAACTTTGTTTAGTGGGAAGTCGAGCTTTGACTTTTGCCTTTTGCCTTGCTCCTTTTTCTCATCAATTTGTTGTACTTTTTCACTTAGTCTCTGTCCTTCTTTTTTTTTTCTCCTATTGCTTTCCCTGAAGCAACTCCTTGAGTCCCCTGTGACCTTACCTCTTTCATACAGGTTAGAATAACCAGGCAATGAATTTTGATAACTCAGTGAAGCAGCCCTGTGGTTTAGAATTAGCATTCCATCAGGGCTCACTATCAGATTTACAAAAGGCATTTCCAGTCCTTATTTCAAGCTCCCTTGGAAAAACCTTGTCCACTCCACTGGTTATGTTTGGCTTGTATTTGGTAAGAAAACTTGTGATTATTGAGATAAGACTTCCATCAGCTCAAGCTTCCAGGTGCTTGTTAATGTTGTGTTCCTGGTAGCTTGTGCGTGGTATATATTGTTGTTTCTGAATTGGCTTTCTATATTGACATTTTATTTCTAATGCTACTTATTGACAGATATCTATTTGCATCTTTCTTCCTTTGACTTTGTAAATTTCTAATTCCTAGGAAGTGGGGCTTCTCAATGATGTGCCAGCTGCACTGGGAGAGTTGATTTTTCTTTCTTCAAATAACAAGTGTAGATGTCTTTGTTGTACAGATGACAGCTAAACCATGGCTTATAAAAAAGTCCAGTAACTTTCTTCTGGGAGTCTGTAAAACACACTCTGTATAGTGTCTTTTGTGTGTATGACAACATAAAAGTAATGTTTTCTGCTTCTAAGACATGGTTTCCATAGATACATCTGTTAAACACCCAATTTAGCTGTTAGTGAGTTCAGTCCATTCCTGAAGAATCTAAAAGACCATGCAATCTGAGAACAAATAGCTAGAACATATTTAGCGTCTCCATGAGTAAAGCATTAAAAAGATCCTCCTAAATACCATATTAAACCTTTTTTCCGCAGGCAGACTTGAACTTTGAAGAGCAGATATGTGGCTAAAACATCTGAAAAATCTCTTGGCCTCCTGCAACTCGGTGGGGTTGTGTTGTTACCTCGCTCAGGCAGTAGATGGCATCGTTGCTGCACATGAAAAGCTGTGCTCTTCCCGTCCATCCTAAGGAAATGGTTATCCTACAGGCATTTGGAAGCATATATTTGATGGTGGGATTTGGAAAGGGTTTGATAAAGTTCTTCTTTCCCTAGGATTAGAGAGAAACGTGGAGAGAGGTGTTGGATTATTATTTCTTTCAAACAGTGCTTTGAAAAGCATTGGTTACACAGCCCTTTTCCTCTCATAGCGCTAATAAAGACTGGGTCTCAGTTCCCAGTGAGAGCTGCATGTGACAAGGAATTTCTTAAAGGATTTCCTTGTTTTAATCTTCGGGGTTTCTGTGATATCTTCTGTGATAGTGCCTATAAGGCTGCTGTACCATGATGTATTTTGGAGGATACTGGAGTTGAAAGCCTACACTTTCTGATTTTGTCAGCTTAAACATCTCAATCCACTCTTCATACTTTAAAGTGATGTTTTTCCATGTGGAAAGAGGGAAAGGGAATGGAGCTGCTCTGATATGAGAGAGGGTAAAGTATGAGGTCCTTTGGGCTTGGCCATGGCCTTGGACAGTGTGAGGATGGAAATCTGAGCAAAGGAGTTGGAGCTCATGAATGACTGAGGACCAATGGTATAAACAACCCAGTCAAAATTGGGTTTATTGTTTTTTGGGTTTTTTTTAAAGTTGTATCTTAAATGTTTAAGTTTTCATCTAGAAATCATCCCTTTTGCTTTGGAAAACTTCCATTTTCCAAAACAAACAAATACCAGTCTTAGGTCTGGTTTGTTTGTTTGTTTGTTTTTTGAAACAGAGCATTTGAAATAAAAATTAGTGAATGGAGCTATGAAAAAATAATAGAGATCAAGGCTCTCTGAAATACTTCAGACATTTCCAGGCTCCCCAGAGTGTACTAAAAAGCCCATAGCTGTAGGCATCCCCCCTTCCCAAATCTGGTGATATAGTGGAGGGAGGCCAAAGGGGAAATAGAAAGGAGAGAGAATAAAGAGTTACTTATTAGCAACTGGAGAAATCTTAGTTCCTAAATTGTGAATGTAAAAATTCTAAGAGTCTGTGAAAGTCATCTGTTTTTGTTACAGTCTTCACAGATACTAGTTTAAACATTTTATACACAAGAAAAAAAGCCTCTAAAATCTCAAAGGGAGTAGAAGAACTTTGCTATTAAAGCTTAAAAAAATCAAAAATATCCTTGTGCAGGGAAACAAGTTTAACAGCCTGTCAAGATCAGCTGTAAAATATAAGTCTTGCCATAGTGATTTAAGTTAAAGCTCCACACATACTAGGGCAAATGAAGAAATTACTATTTGAACTTGTTAAGAGTGTAAATGGAAGATAAGAATCCTGGCTATCCAAGGTAACATAAACCATGAGAAAAAGCAGAAAGTCTTTGTCATAATTTGCACCGTGCTCATGAAATGATAAGGTTTTTTCAGTGAGTTATTGATGTAAGCTCATAAAGTCTGAAGTAGAATAAACCCACTTTCTTAATGAGGGGGGAGGAGCACAAAAGGACATAGCCACAAGAGTGGTTTGTTTTTTTGCAAAGTAACCTGAACAGGCAAAGGAACTTTCTGAGTTTACAGTAATCAGCTGTTTTGAATGGAACTATTTTATAATCATGTAAAAACCAAGACAAACGCTGGTAGTTTGGGTTGGGTTTTTTTGAAGGAACATATTAAAGAAATGTTAATTTTCTTAGCATAGAGTATTTTCCTCTCCAAACTAAACTTACAGAGTTTTGAGACTAATGCAAAAAATACCAAGAAAGCAATTAATCCATTCAGCATCTCTAAAGAGGATCCAAAACACAGCCAATAGTAAAGGAAACTTTAGTCCCACTAGTTTGTCTTGGTACCACTCAGGTTGGATGTTCTTGAAAGCAATGATGCTTCAGTTTGTCACAGCTGCTTGTTCCAATTGTTTTGAAGCTAAAAAAAATAATTCTGCTTTCCTTCCACAGTGTTTGCAGTAGCCATGTTATTCCCTCCTGATTTTTAATATATTTTGGAGATCACAAATGCTCCTGCAACTTCATTCCTAGAGGCTGGGCTGCAGTTGTTGGTGTGCCAGGCAATAGGCAAGGTAAGTGATTACACCTGGAGCACCTGAGTCATCTTGAAGCAGGTGAGTGCTGGGTCAGTGACTTGCCTCTGTTCACCTGTGAGTAAATATGTCATCTTCTAAGGCTGGACATCCTACTGTGTTTTAGAGATCAAGAAAAATGAGACACTGGAGTGTAATTTCTGCTTAAGAGCTGTGTCAAAGATGGTTTTCAAATGTTAAGCAACCCTTATCTCAAGTGAGGTTTGTCTTTTTTTTCAAGAAAGAGAAATAAGAGGGTTGGTGGAAGGGGGAATATATTTTTTTTAATCCAACACTAGTTTTGAATTCATGCTGTATTCATGCAGTGTTCAATAGAAAGGGCCTTAAGTGCGAACTACAAATGAGGAGGCAAACATGTTTGCCATTATATCTGATAACAGATATTTGCAAAACAACTGTGTTGCTTTCAGGGATGGATGTGAAAGATAGGTATAAAACTGTGAATGATCAAAATACAATAAGACAACACATCTTTTCGGGTATTAGTGTGGATCTGAGGCAGAGCTGATGATTGATTTTGTTCCTTTTTCTGTAATAGGGTCTAAAAAGGGGGGCAGCACGTCTGATGACTCCTCCTTTTAGAACCCATCACCAATTTTTGGAGCTAGTTCATTGAAAGTTGATGCCTGAAGTTGTTTGCATTTCCCATTGATCTGTACTCGGTTCATTTACTGTTCAAATGATTGCCTTGCTGCTTATAGAGCACAGCTTAAAGGCCGGCGTTGCACAAGGTCGCTCCTGCTCAGGCATTAACTCTTTCTGTTCGTATTTCAAAGCTGTCTGAAACATGTTTCCTAGGAAGGGGAAGCATGGGTAGGGGAGGGCGTTTGAGGAACATTTTGGCTGATGTGTCTCTAGTGACACCTTGTGGGATGTTTCACAGAATCCTCGACAACTTTTTGGCAGAAGAAATACATGGAAAGGCTTGTATTAAAAGTTGCCCAAATACTCCACATGGGATACACTTACTCCTCTGCACCCACGTATAGTAAGAAATAAACTATAAACATTCTTATGTTAAAATTGTCCTTCCTTAGTCCACTTAGGTGTTACACACTTCCCCCTGTGTGTGGATATACATTGAGTATTATCTAGAAATAAAATTTAACTTTGAGAAACAAATATATTCAGATTTACTTCAGAGTGAAACATTCAGAAATGGGAATGCTGTGAATCAGTTCCATGATTTAGATGGACTTAGTACATAGCTCATTGTCCTGCCTGGTAAAAGTTTGATGATCTGAGGAAAAACTGGTCAGGAAAAATATCCCAAACAATTTAAAATACTCTGTTCAAAAATGAGTACTTAGAGACATTTAATCAATATTTCACTATCCAATCATTCATTTTTAGAACCTTCTGGTGATTTTCACTGAATTGTAGGGCCCTTTTTTTTGTCTTTAGTGGTACTGGAGTGACTATTTTGGCTACATGTATTAGAAGACTTGTTTCCTGTTGCTTGCTCTCATTTTGTGGAAATGGCCCCCTCATTTTGGGGGGCACCAAAATGCCCTGTAGAGCAACACGTACAAAATGGATCTCTTATGTCCTCAAAGTTCTATGCTGGTTGCAGCTTCACCCATCTGGCACCTCAGCCTGCTGCCTTGCCCTGTCAGAAGAAGAATTCCAGCTAACCCTGGGGTCAGAGCAGGATTTTTTGAGACTGACCAGGTTTTTTAGATAATTTTTAGCCAGTTTTATCATTGGGCCTGTGGGTGTGGAGACTATAGTGGTGAAGATGTAGCAAGATAAATTGCTACATGAAGAAAATTTGGAAAAGAAGATTGAAAAGAGATTTGAAGAAGATTTACTGTTTCTTTCTTGCTCAGAAGAATATTTCTTCTGCCTGTGCATAAATATAATGAATGGAAATTTAGCTTGATCCTTTTCTGACTGAGGAGAAGGAATTGGAGACCTCAAGAAAATGCTGTGGATTGTCTTCCAGCACAGCCCAGCTGTACTGATTATTTTTTCCTTTATCTAAAACACACAGCCTTTACTTCCCTTGCATGCCTTGTGCCTCTGGCATTCCACCCCTCCCTTAGACATTGCAGGCTGCTGTGGAGTTGTGTGATCAGTCCTTTAATTGATGCCCTTGATTCAATTGATAGTGTTCTTTGTTTCCATATCTTTTCCCTAGATGCAAGCATTGGGCCATCTGAGCCTGAGAAAAGTAAAAAGGGGTCTCTAATACCTGAATCCAGAAGTCAGTCCAGAGAACCTGTTCTATTAAAAGACCTTCCGCAAAACTCTGCTATGAAAGAATAACAGTTTTACAAAGGAGTGAGTTTGATCTCATCTAATTTATACAGTTGTTAAGATTCCACCAACAACTGGGGGAAATGTTGGCCAGGTCTTCTGTAGCTCCTATGGAGAAATGAAGCTGTTTAATACCCTTTATATTGCTTTTTTTTAAACTCATGTATATTGATACTGCCTGCTTACCTCTTGCTTTCTATGCCTGGCATTTGAAAGTGAGATATTTGAATTGTTGCTCAGTAATCAGCATGAAATCTTTGGTGCTCATAGCATAGGTGGAGGGCAGAGGCAGAAGACAGATTGACTTGCTCGTGTTGTCTCCAGTTCTCATCTCTCTCTAGTGAAGAAGTAGAACTTCTGTAGCCAAACTCAGCACAAAGATGATACCTAAAGCAGCTCTAGTCAGTCAGCAGTGGTACCTCTTGTGGAGGGATGGAGTGCAGGAGGGCCATGAACTGTGCAGCTTTCATTCTCTTCTGAATGGAAGTAGGCAGAAGTTGTGACTTGGTGAGGTAGCACTGTGGTTCAGTGGCAGAACAACCCCGTGTTCAGGCTCTGCCTGCTATCTTTCCCTCAAAATGTGACACCACTGTGGACTTAGTGGTGTGCCAGTGCTTTGTGAGAACCTCACACACTGGGCAAACACCCAGTTACTAAAAATCCTCATTGCTGGCATTTGTATTCAAGGCAGGAGGTGTCCCCTTCGTATGAACAGCCTACTTATAAAACCACCCATGTAGTTTGCAACCATCCTCCTGCCTTCACTGCAGGGGAGTTCGTCTTTACTAGAAACAGTATTTCGAAAGGTGACCTTCATACTTACCGAAAGCAGCAGAGTGCTTGGCTCTGACTCATGGAAGGAGCTCAGGTATTCAGGAATGCCTTGCTGCTTGATAACCTTTTTCTCTACTGCCTTGTTCAGCAGTTAAACCAAGCCTACTTCTGTGTCAGGTGCTATATTGTACATGATGTGTGCGATGGTTCTGTCCCAGCCAGAATCCAGAATGAATCGAAAACTGCAAAACCGCTGCTGGCTGATAAAAGCAGCCTTGTGTTGGCTCAGCTGGGTTTCAGAGTGAAGCCTCACATTTCTCTGTGTCGTCTAGTTTCAGTTTTAGAATTATAAATCCAGTTTGGATCATGAGCCTCTAGCTGAAATAAAAGCCATTACTTCTTTTCTGTCGTTGTATCACCTCCTTAATGAATCCCTGGTCTCCCTCTTTACTGTGATCTTAGCTGATTTTTGCTCTCTGTGATGTTTATTGGTGCTTTGCTTCAGTAGGAAATCCCCTATTTTTAAATGCCTTGTCGTGAGTCACTGCTGCTGTTTGCTTCAAACTGAATGGGATTCCAACTATAAAATTGTATTATTGCTAAAATAGAACCCTGTTCCATTGTGTAGGTTGCAGTTTAAAGCAGAGAAAGGTTTGGGGGAGTTGGAGGGTAAGCAAGCAAGCAGTGTTGCTGCTAGTTTGTTTACAAAATTGGGGACTAACAGCAATTCCTGTAACAAGTAAGCAGCTTAGAAGTTTAGTGGATCAAACCCAATCTCTAGCTGAAAAGCAGTTGTGTATCTCTGAAGCTGTGCATGAAGAACCAAAAAACAACCCCAAACCATAATAGTTCAAGTGTTTCCAGCAGTAAATATTAAGATCAGTTCAGCAGGAAGCATAGTCTGGTTTGGGCTTTTTTGTGTGTGTCTGTGTATGTTCATTATGGATTCAAAATTGAATTGCTTCAAAAATGGTTCTTTTGGGCATCAAGGTTGCTTTCAATTTTCTTCTTTCATTATAAATCTGACTATCCTCATATCAATATTACCATTGGCTTAGCCCCAGTGCTTTAAGCTGCAGCGTTCTGAAATGATTGTCTATCACTTTCTTTCATCTGAAGTGACTGCTGCAACTCTGTTGTGCTGGAATTTTGATCAATTTTCAGATCCATGTATGTACATCCAGGAGATGGAGATTGCAATTTGAAGTAGGCTTTGGTCCTACCTTTTCGTGTCTGCAGAGGTATGCAGGCAATTCAGATCTGTCCTCTGAACACTGATTTTGTACCCTCTTTCAGCTCTGGATTTCCTTCCTTATTTTCAGAGTTTACCTGAGAGCTTCTACAGGCTACAACAAAACAAACCCCCAAACCACAAAAGGCACCATTCAAAGGCAATTTGTATCAATGTCTTCAATATTAAGATCTTGAAGGCTGTGGTTCTCTATTGAGATGTGATGGTTATTGAGCATTGAAAAGGGCCATGAGGCTACTGAAAGCACCACAGTAACACTTGAGTTTAAAAAGAGTCTCACTACTGGTTTTACAGCATGTTGCTGTAAAGGAAATAAGTTAATAAAACCCACAAAGATGTACAATTTCCCATAGGCTTTGACTAATGCTTTAAGAAAAAGAAAAGTTAGAAAAACACTCTTAGCTGAAGGTGGGGGGATTTCCTTAGGAAGGATGCTTTGAAGGGGCCTTGCTCTGAAGCAGTGACCTCAGGAGACAGTTGGTTCCTAAGTTCCTGATAGGAGTGTCTGTGCTGAATGAGAGGACACAGCACCATCCCTCAGCCTCCAAAATGCTTTTGGTTTATGTCTCTTCAAAGGTATTTAATGCTGAAGACTAAGAATCCTATAGCAATGCCCTAAGTTCCCTGATTTTCTTAGCTACAATCCTCCCAAGGTAACAGGACCAAAGGAGCTGGGCTGCCCTGTAAATGCTGTCACCCAGGTTCCTGTGGAGACACTCTGGGTCTGGAAGCTGGACAACTTGGCTGGTACAGGTCACGTTTCTCCAGAGCAGGTCACTAGTGAGTAAAGCTGGGCTTCCCCGCTTTCCCATGGAAGTGAGAGTGCCTCAGGATCCAGCAGGGCAGACTTGTCTCATGTTACGCTGAGCCAAGCTGTTCAGCCCCATCACAGTGCAACACCCTCATGGGTCTGGGAAACAGACAGGTTTGAGGGGAGGGATTTGTCCGTGTCTCCAGGGTCCAGAGGCCTGTGGAACTGAGTTGTTTGTGTGACTGGCAGGGTGGTGGCCCAAGCTGGCTGTACATATGAGACAGGTTGGGAAATCTCTCTCTGTGGTGTGGTTCCAACTTAAGCCTGGATGAAATGTGGCTGCTGGGAGCTGACTGATTGAGTGCTCTCCTGACCATTTCATATGGTGTTTAGGTACACAGCATGGAGTCTGGCTGGTTTGGAAAATTTGGACATGAGTGCTTTTGTTACTTCTGAACAGGGAAAAGGTTCCATGCATCCTGTAGAAACTTTGAAAATAGCACAGCATTTATGTACTGAGATCTCTACATAGCCAATAAAGGTCACCTTGGCACTTCGATTGCCTGTAAACTGCTAATACCAAATATTATTTTATTTCTGTGACCATTACTATTTTTATCCTGTGGTAGAATGTCTCATCCAAATAATCCTTTCATACGTATTCAATTGTTTTTCATTGTTCATCTTTACTTTGCAAAGGCTGAATATGCTTTTTTTTAGAGGTTGAACTAAACTTGAATGCTTGCAAACATTTGCATGACATACAGGTAATAATTTATCAGACACTGGAACACAGCTGTGGTTTTAGGCTTCCCTAAAAGTAGGATGCACAGAGAAGTACTGCAAAAGCTTAGAGTAAGGTCATGATTAATAGGTGGATAAATATCCCTAATTTATAAAATAATCCTCAGTGTTTAATGTTTTTTCTAGGTTGTAATTGCTGGGTAAGTACATAAGGGAAGTAAAACTTGTTTGCTGCAACACTCTAGTCCTCTTTGTCTTTTGTCTTTTTTTTTTTCCTCTTTAAAGGAACAAAGAAAAGAAAGAAAAAAAAGGACCTTATCTCCACTATCACAAATGACTTTTCCTTACATTATTTATAAAAATTAATCATTTTAACAACTTTTTTCTTTATTGTTCAAAGAAGTTTTACATTTTCTTGATTGTTCCCCAGTGCCTATACAGTGCCTCTGTCTATGTTTTATGAGTAAAATCTAAAAAACACAAGGGTACAGTTTCCGTAAAATTAGGGTCATATGAGGTGAAAATAGCAGCCTAAGATCAGGAGTTCCTTCATTTTTATAGTCCTTTCTTTTGGGAACAGGGAACA
The DNA here is from genome assembly GCA_013400975.1 of Atrichornis clamosus. Classification (NCBI taxonomy): domain Eukaryota; kingdom Metazoa; phylum Chordata; class Aves; order Passeriformes; family Menuridae; genus Atrichornis; species Atrichornis clamosus. The sequence goes on along the minus strand of WBMZ01000626.1, from coordinate 22,456 downwards.
GCTCTAAAGCAGCTTGCTTGTAGGCTGATACATAGGAGTGTTTGCCTTTATAGATTTGTGTGTGTGTGTGTATGTCTGCATGCTTATGTGATGGAGGGCTACCTTAGAAATACTTAGATCTGGCTTCTAACAGCGAGAGAGCTCTCTTTAGCTTTACCACACACTTGGACAAGAATATTGCAAAGTTGTAAGCAGATATTACTCTTGATTTCACAAACAGGGCAATTTAGATTCATATGCCTTATGGGGAAGATGGGTCGAACAACTTCTGCTTCAGTGTTATGATGAATACTAGTGATTGTGAAAAGGTCTTCAGATCCTCCAGGGAAGCTGGGAAAGGGTACAGTTCTCATGGGAAATGTAATAGATGTGTGTCACCTCTCACCACTTTTCTTTCCTCCAAAGTGCCTTTCCTCCTGTCCACCAACAGCTAGGATACCTCCCTTGAGATACCTTCACTTCCCTTTGCCTCTGGTCAGCTCCAAAGCCAGGTGGGGGCATCTTCCTCTCTTCAGCCCCCTGTACTGATGGCAAACACTCTCCATGGGTACATCAGAATGACTTCCTTTTCTTACATTGCTTCCTTTTTCCTTTCGTTTTTAACGCAAACTGGTGTAGCTCCTGTGCTCAGTTGTCAGGCTACAACCTACAGCAGTGTTGGCAGCTGACAAAGGCAGGCTGAGCTTTACTGCTCAAGGAAGAGGCTTTTCTGTGCAATAGTGTTCTATATTGTTGTGTGTCAGCTTATTCCATTTTTAGCCCTTCTCTGTGGAGGTATCTGTTGTTCTGGGTGAACATAGTAGCTCACTGCACTCCTTGCTGCTGAGATGAAAATCAGAGACCAGAACTTAGTTTTGTGGTACATCAACTTGTTGAGAAAATTGTAAGTCTTCTGGGCTCTGTGTCTGATTTTATTTTTGCAGTCCAGCCAAGAAATAGCAAAAGGCAGGAAAGTGTCTGCAACTTGCAGGTTTTGGCAGTGCCTGAATCTGGGTGAAAATGCTTTGCTTCCTGCAAAAATACCATGTCTCCATGAGGTAAAGGTCACTTTTCTGTTAGACCACTAAATGTTACTTTAAAATTTCATTGATGTAGAGAGTAGTAAATTTAGTACAGCTCCAGGGTTGACTTTTTTCTCTTATTAATTGGCAAGCAGGTGAAGGTATGTATGGGTAGGAAAGAAATCTCTCTGAAGTTGGTGCAGAAAGAGAAAATACTTTCTTTGAGGATTTAGATACTGCTCAAAATAAGGCTTAATTCCAGTTTGGACCAGAATTTAAACAATGCAATATTTCAGTAAAAAAGGTACTGGTAGAGAGCAGTGGGTGGGCAACCAGCTAGAGGACAAGGTGGCCTTATTGCCAAGAAAAAAAATTTGTAGTCAACCTTCCCTGACAATAAGCTGCATGCTTAAAGTTTGTGGAATTGACAAATGTGATGGAAGTGATGTTTTGCTGGAACCTGCTGCTGACCTGATGTACAACCTGTTTTCATACTTGCGGTTGTATAAACTTCATTAGCATTTTCAGGAAAATGCAGTGAAATAGCATAATATATTTCAATAAAAGTAAAGAATGCAAAGAATCACTATCTAAGACCTCATAAAGGAGCTGTGGCATTTCCAATTTTTCCACAAGGAAGGGAGAATTTGTTGTGGGTGGTCTTGCATTCACAGCTAAGCAGTAAAGCCACACAGGGAGCAGGAACCAAATGGGTGGGAAGTGCCTTGACTTTTAATACATCTCAGCAAAAAGCTGTTTCAGTCCCAACTAAAATCTAACCAGTTCACTAAAATGTAGGGTAGAGCTGGGTAGCAGGATCTTCCTCCTTCAGAAAGCCACTTCTGTGAGGACAAAAATATATTTTAATACTGTATGAAGAGTGGATAAGAGGTACCCTCACCTTTAAGAGTTTTATTTACCTCAAAAACATGACAGCTGTCTCACTCCCGCTTCTTGATCTGGTGAACCTGTTTAAGACATATGTAATGAAAAAAGAGCATAGCAGCCAACCTACTCTTGAAGGAGCAGAAGAGAGTATTTTAGCTTGAGAAAAACCTGAGTGTGTGGGAGCAGTTCTCATTCTTGCACCAAAGAGGGAGGAGGACAGCTGCAGACAGCCAGCAGTGCTCGTGTGGGGAATAGCAGGCTGTCTTGTTTCAGCAGAACAAACTCCTAATGCCGTAAGTGTGGTGTCAAAGTGTCAACTTAAAACTAAATCTCAGAAAATTTCTGGACAGCAAATCTGTCTTCAGCTTCCTCTCCACAGTACTGGAGTCCCAAACTGGTTTGAGCGCTTTTGAAATGGCTTTTTTTTCCCCAGTCTGCTTTCTTCTTTGTAGCGGTCTTTTCTCTCCTGAATAATACTTACATGGCAATTAAGCCCTTTACAAATCACCAAGGATCTGGTACTTTAAGCTGCTGTCTTTGCATTATATTAAATATTCTCTAACTCATTTCCTTATTTTTCCCCTGTGGAAAGCCCCTAAACAAGCAGTTCTTCAGTGGACAATAAAATAATTTGAATGGCAGCCATCCAACCTGGCCTTTCTCTAGATAAGTGTCTTGGGTATGCATAAGGAGCAATGAAATTTTTTTTATTCAGTTATGCGTGGTGTAGCCAAAGGGGTTTTCTTCTGAATGGGGGCAGTGGGAAAGTCAGGTAAAAAGGTGATTTCTGTTGTACCCCACAATTTTCCACTGGTGGTTAAGAGAAAGGGTTCTCCCTTCAATTTTTCCATTGACTGCTTTTCTCTGCCTCCACAAAGCATTTTGTTGTGTGTGCTTTGCTGCTATGAAAATGTCAATGCTTTCATATCACCAATGTTTACAGGAGTTAAAAAAGAAACCCTTGAATTGTTTGAGTCAGGAGGGCTGTGAAGCTGGTGTTAACAGGAAAGGAAGGCCCCACATTTTCATCTCGTGTTCTCTGGAAGCAGGAAGGTTGCTGTTCCCTGTTCACCTCTGCAAAAGGCAGCTGTTGCTGCAGCAGACCCCTGCATCACATCTCTGCCTGTGTGTGCCTTGGGCATGGCTGGTGCTCGAAGTAGGCCAGCAGAACAGTAAATGTACACAGCTCAGAAGGACTCCAGTTAAAATGCATCTGAGTGTTTTGCATTTTATTCAGGGAATGCTTCCCAGAATCATTCATCTTTGGTCGCTTCTCTTAACTCATGGGATGGCTTAAGAAGGTACCTGACCTTAAAGACTTAACAGTCCTGGGTTTGCCTCATCCTGCATGAGGAGAAAACAGAATATTCCTGACTTCCCTGGCAGAACACCTGATGGATGATAAACCCAGGAGCTGCGCACTTGGAAAGGTTTAATTTAGCCCCATCATTGTTGAACTAACAGATGATGATAAAATGACAACAACTACCCCCTGAACTATTTCCAGCCCCATAGCAATTAAGCATGTTGGCCAGTCCAAAAGTTGAAAGCTGTGTTTGTGTGCAGTGAAAGCCAAAAACAATGAAGGCTAAACTAACTGTATTCTGTGTGAATGCATTGCTGAGTAATATTTAATGCTATTCCCTTCTTATTCAGTCATCCAGTGGGAAAAGCATTTCCCCTCAGAGGATTATCTCTCGGCTTTGATTTCTCTTGCAGCTTGGAAGGATTTGAGAACGTGTTGCTCACCTACCAAGACAGTGCTCCAGCAGTTCGCTACTCCCCTTTTGCTGGTGGTTTGCTTTTAAATGTTCTCTGTTGAGGCTGTTCAGCTTTTAATAAATGCTTATATAAAATTAAACTAGAGATCAGGGTAAGAAAAAGTGACTGATGTGGAGCTGAGTGAACAGGATGCTCTTCTGAGAAGTGGAAGATGTTGGTGCTGTTGCTTTTTTTTCTTTTTTTTAAAATTTATTTTAAGCAGGCAGCCAGTAAACCTGAACTCTTGTTGGTAAATGTGCGAACCATCAAACTGAAGTCATTAACATTTTGTCTGACAAAGTGACAGTAAATTCTTCATATGTAGTGGAACACTATTATTGCACAAGACTGGAGAAATCACCCTGCAACTCCAGCAGTTAAAACATTTATCCAGGAGGTACAAACATAGTTAAACTTCCTTCAGAGAAAGGCAGGGGGAAGAATTGGACCTTGGTCTCCAACATCCTGACCCTGGCCTGTTGTTTCCTCTGTTATAATTGCAAATGCCTCCAGAATAGTTTTGTTTTAACAAACCTGCAGTGAATTGAACATGAATTTGCAAATGATTGCTGTCTGTGTGCATGCGAGAAGCTGAGTGTAAATGCTTTGACATAAAAAGATCCATCTTGCTCTACTGAGCAACTGTGATATTTCTAGGAGGAGGAGAATGCTCTCAGGGCAGTTAGATCACTAGTATTACAACAGGAATGTCCTAAAAATCTCAGCGTGGTTTTTAGTCTTTGGTGCAAAACTGCGCAGTTTTGTTGTCATCAAAACCGAAACCGATACAAGAATAGACTTAGAGATTAATGTTTTTCTGAACTTGCCTGTCATGAATCTTTCACTTTTATGTGACAGCATGATAATGTTAATTTTTATCATCTGTGAAACTTGATTAATCAACTCGTGTGTGCAGTGGACTGTAGCCTGAAATGAATAGTATATTCTTGAAAATGCTGCATCACTTCTTGTCTGGTGAATGGAAGACATTTCTGCAGCCTTTGCCTGTATATGCCCTCTTCCTCAGAATGAAAATCAGATATGATAGCGTGGTGTTTCTGGTCAGGGGCAGAGCTGAAGGTCAGTGCTGATAAGGAGACTGTAGCTGGTCAAACTGAGCACTGATTCTGTAAGGGAAACCTTTAGAATAAATTCTAATTAAAATACATTCCTAGAAATGGGTCCCTGACCTATTTGCCCCTTACAGTAAATTATTCTGCTTCTAGATTGGTATTTGTGTTTTATTCATTTTGAGTTGATGCAGCTTTTCCACCATGCTAGACCACCACTTTTCCCACAGAGCAGCTTTTGCTGGTGCGTGGGCGAAGCGTTGTGTCACTGTTCCATGGTAATCTGAAGAATGAGAGGGAATCCTCTGTGGTCTCTTACAAGCAGTGCTTTCAAGTAGATCTGTGTGGGCTGTGTTTGGTTGAGAGATATGAATATGCTCTCAATGGTAGAATGACTTTAAGAAAGGGGTTTCCCTAAGCCAGGGGTGTAGGTTAAACCTTGAGATATATATATATAACACATATACTTGTGCCTGCAAACCACTTAGTTGTCATTTGGTTCAGAGAGCCTTTATTTGAGACTAGCATGTCCTAACCTAGCAGTACAGAGACGGACACCTTCCCTAAGTATGGTGAGTAACGTCTGCATTCATTTGAAGCTTGTGTTGATGGGTCTCTTCCTAGCCTCAGAATGAAGTCATGTGCCTCTTTTCCCTTCTCATCTACCAAAAAGACCTCAAATCCAAAACCTGATACTTTAAGGGTTTTTTTTTTTCTAAAGGGCTTTTTAATTTCTTCATACTGTTTTTATAGAATAACTATAGGAATGTTCTTTTATTTACTTTTCTTGCATAAAAGGACAATGAAAGGTACAGCAATAGTAAAGGATTGTTGCCATAATAGAGCGTTGATTATATTAAACAGTTATTTTGGGGTAAATCTAGTGATACAAAGATTTAGTGCATCTCTACCGGGTTTGACCAAAATTCTTCTTTTTGGGTAATGCTTCTGCTGAGACCTTTGGAAATTTCATCTGTTCTGCAGAGTTTGGGATGTTCCCTGTGCTACTGACTCTGCCTGGAGCAGGCACAGGATTCTCTTAACTAGTTCTGTCATCATGACATCTGCTACAAATTGTTTATAATATATAATCCACCTAACATTTGAAAATGGGCTAGGTCTCTGGGCTGGGTGATGTTGTGCTTGCTTTGTGGCTGTCAATTGGCATTAATGCCGCACCTCAGAAGAAGTTTTGATGCATCCTAACCTAGAGTAAGGAATACTTGGAGCCACAGTATTATAACCTCCTCTTTTTCAGGGCCAGTGTTTGTTGCCAGAAGGCATATGCTCGTTGTGCTGGGGCAGCTGTAGGAGCTGTAGGACTGCTCTACTTTCCTCTCAAAATGAAGCAAAAGTTCTCATCTTCCCTTGTCTGGCTTCTGGATCCTTTAGACACCGTGATATGCTGCTGGTAGAATCCTAATTTCTGGCAGCAGTGGTACCACATTTCCAGAAGTGTGGGAGTGCTAGAATGTGTGGAAAGCAACATATTCTTCTGAGTTTTTTAGGACTGGTGTTCCTGCCAGCCAAGCAATGCCAGTGGTTTTTTTGCAGCTGGCTGGTTGGATTGTTCCTACCTTTTTGTGGGGTCTTTTTTCTCTTTTTGTTTTTGTTTGGGGTTTTTTTGTTTGTTTGTTCTTGGGTTTGGGTTTGTTTTTTTTTTTTGTCCTGGAATTTTGAAACTTGCCTGGAGAGCATGAGACTTAAAAAGAACAGAGCTGCATTCCTCATCTGAATAAACCCTTGTTACCTTATTGCTGTTAAACTTCCCTTCTTCTAGGTGCCCAACTTTTTGTAGGCAGGTCTGCCAATGCCATTTCTCGCAGCCCAGCTTCCTTCACAGCCCTGTACTTGGAGCAATCTCCTTTCTGTTACTTTCCTATATTCTGCCTTCTTAAACTGCAGAGACTCAATTCCAAAGTCATGGACTTGATAGATCCTAACTTTTATCTCTTGGTTTGGATTGTACAAGGAAGTTTCATCCTTTCCTGTCACAGCATTATAGTTTCACTGCAGTGATATCTCTATTAAAAATTGTTCAGCAAAAACACTATCTTGGGCATTATCAGTGAATATCAGAGTTATTACTCTTGCTTTTTTCCTGCAGCATTTTTCCTTTTCACTTCTGTGTTTTATCTTCTGGAAAACTTCCTATCCGTTCTTTGGCAGTTAATAATAATAATAATAAAGAACCATTTTTTTTGCTACATAATTTAGAGTTGACATTTAAAAAATACCTAAGTACTTCCTTGCCATCTTGCCCACCTCCAGATAATTTGCTGTGCTAATTAAAGTTGGACAGAGATAGTGAGAAAATACCCTTGGAAAGGCTCATGCAGTGCTATTCTATGAAATATACCTAGTTTACAAGTGGTTTTGTGTAGGTCTCTCTACTTGGCAGATTTCTGTTTATTTGACAGATCTGTGGTTGCTTGATAAAGGAATTCTAAACAAATCAAAGATACTAATTGAGGGGGGCTTTATTTTATCAGCATATTTAATCTTTTTTTAAATTAATTTGCATTCTATTAATAACAATTTGCTTCCACAGAAATTGTGTACAATAGGAGTGTTCAAAGTGTCGTGGACTTTGCTCCCAGACCTGGGTGCATTAATTGGCTTTAGCTGAACTGAACATTTGCCCATGAAGAAAATATTTCTTCTAAAAGTATTAAAAATGAGGAGTCTCATTTTTAACAAGAGAAGTACTGAGGGTGTTTTTAGGTAGCTGTGTGTGACTTTGAGGGCTTCATGAGATGATATTTGCGACTTCCTCTGGTCACTTATTATGTGACTCTTTTGCGTGCTGGAAGTGTGGTCGTGATATTTTTGGCACTGAGCTCATATTTAGTGGCCTTTCAAATGAGTTTGTGTGCTTTAAACTCACTTGTGCAGATGCCTCTGTGGAGTGACTGACATGGTAAGCCCAGATGCAAAAGTCTGTGTCACCTGAGCCTGACTGTGGTGGCTTTTTGGTAGCATTTGTGCCACCGATTTCTATTTGAAGAAGGGATTTAAACTCGCTGGGGAATAATTTTCTCAATTTTAGATGTTCTCGAGGTCTTCAATCCAGAGATGTTTAGAAATTGTTTAATTGTTTAGAAATGTGCTGATTGGCAAAGAAATATGCCTGAAAATTGTTTTTTTCTCGGTTTCAGTGCAAGAAAAAAAGTGTTCTATTAATTTTTAATAAGGTCATGCAGTTTGAAGCAGTGTTTTGTACCCACCTCTTACACTAATTGGTGTAAGAGGGGAGCATTTTCACACACACAGTGTGAGGGAAAGCAGCACTTGTAGACTAGACTGTTTATTAGGTTGTGGATATCACAGCTTCATGGGAGAGCATCTGGGAATTAAGTTCTTTGGGGGGATTGCTGTTCTGAATCTACTGTTGCCCTAACCAAGGAGAATTGTACTTAGTGGTGAGATCAGTTTAAAGTATTCAGCATTAAATCTTCCTGCATCACACAGGGCAGGTACCAGTTTCACTTTATCTGAACCAAGTTAGGCAAAACAGAACTGAGGAACCTAACTACTCCTTACTTTCGGCAAAAATCAAGCTTCAGATTTTAAACTTTGGTTAGAAACTATCTTATAGTTTATATATATATAGTTTATTTTTTTTTTTTTTTCAGTCCTTTATCAGGAAATAAAAGGGGGAGGAGACAACTGGTAGATCTTGCTGTGGTTTTGGCTTTTTCTTGGCAGCATTTGTGTGCCTGAAGCTGCATTTTCAGCAAGGGGCAGGCAGACAAGTAGTGCAATGGCTGGTCCAAGGCTGGCTGCACTGTACACTAGTGCTACTCTGAGAAACAAACTTGGGAATATCTAGGTAGAGGGCGGTCATAGAAATATTGTATGTTTGATTTCTTCAGACCAAAAAGGTCTTGAAGGCTTTATTCCTGTTTTAGGTTCGTTTCAGTGAGTGTTGCTTAGGCTTTCTTTCATCAAATGCTCTTTTATTTCTCCAGTTATTTTTCCATTTTGATCACATTTACTGTAACAATGCATTTCTCCCTCCCACTCCTCCTACACACCAGCTACACACAAATAATGTGTAACCTGCTGGCTTGTTTATCAACAGCATTGATGATGGTATATGTTCTACTTTGTTTTGGAGCTATTTTGCAATATAGGTAATACTTACATGAGGTAGGTTTACTCAGCCTGGCTGTGACAGGCCCTGGATCTTTCACAATAGAAAAATAAGCATTACTAAAAAGGTAACTTATTAATATGTTTATTCATCATACGTAATTTGTTAGCATGTACTTTAATTTATTTGGCATACTATCTGTTTTCTGTTCCCTCTGCTGGGACAATATGCCTGGTTATGGTGGTGGTTTGTAAAATTGAATCACTGAGTTGATCTAGGCAGGAAAACCAAACCAAAAATCTCCTGTTCACTTTTCTGTGTTTTTAAGTCTGGCTCATTTCTGACATTCATTTTACATTGTGTTCCCCCAAAATATTGCTTTGGTACAACTGAAAAACGAATGACTGAGCAGGTTTGGGGAAAATGAGCGAAGGTTTGGGAACATTGGATGCTCTTAAGTTAGAATCAGACTTGGAGAAAGATAAAGAGAAGGGGGCAAGAGCAGTGCAGGATTTAACATTTACAATAGAATGTTTGTGAAATGCATTTTGGATAATATTTTGAAATACCGGTGTGGTGAGTGCCTGCCTGGCTGTGATCATATTTACAGTTAAGATTTCATTAGAATTAGTGAGTCTCGTTGTCTTTCTTGAACAAGGTATTTTTTTCTTTCCAAATGTGTTTTCTATGTGGAAAACTTGTTTTTAATGCAAATTAATACTTCAGCCAAAAAAGTGCTTTTTAGCCTGTTTGAGTGTATCTAGGAAGTACTTAGGGCTTGGAGCCATGATAAGTTTGGTGAGTGAACACCAAGGAAATTCTGCACATTTTTTAACAAACATTTCCAATTATTGCTAAACTCCATAAATCTGTGAGCAGAACTATTTCTGTTTTATTTCAGGGTGTTCCTGTTCTTGAAAGCCTTGACAGAAAGCATAAAATTTATGTAATTCTGAACAATCCTTTACATGACCATTGCAGCCTCCTCTTTTACAAAGCCTGAATTCTTTGAAGTAGCTGAATCTTATCCATCTTGGCTTCAATCTACCAGATCTAATAAAAACCTACAGCATTGCATTGCATATTATGGTTGTAAAAAATTATGGTTGTTCTAATAACAAATACTTGCACATGGCACAATAACTGAGTTGCATCCTTTTCATTCAGATTTACAAGTGCAGATTTGGATTTAGCTGCAAAATCGGCATATGACTAAGAGTCAGGAGACGTGTACAACGTCCCCCACCCCAGCAGTGTGAGCAGCAGAGCTTCTGGAGAACTGCTTGTTTATGCTGGCTGGGTGTGCAGCTGGGCCACGAAGGGAGTGGGGACTTGTCAGCTTGAGCAGCTCCGTTCTGTGCCTTACCCTGGCCTGGCAGAGCAGGGACACGAAAAACACGGAGCACCCACTCTGCAGCCCCAGAGAGCAGAGAGTGGCAGCTGTTCCCTGAGGGCCCCTGAATCTGGCTCACACTGCAGAATCAGCAAAGGACAAGTCTAATAAATAAATACCTTTAACTGTATTCTTCACTGCTTTTATCCTTTTCAGTTTTTCAGAATGCTGTTTGATTCCTACATGACTCTTACCAACATGAGTGTCATATTTTCAGTAACATTTAACGTGCATCCCTTTAACGTGGGCTGCAATACTGTGCCCAACTTGGCAAATACATCTGAAACTGGTGAAATGTCAAAGTTCAGTGGGATGAATTAGAGCTGGAGTAGCAGTCTGAATTCTGTGATGTTCTGGATTGGTTTGGGTTTTTATTAATTCTGATTTCCTTTAGTCATTTTGTTTTATTTTTTGTTGTTTCAGTGGTGGTAGAGAGTGTTCAATCCAGATCAGCATTTTTCAAATTTAATATTTTCAAGGTAGACACCTGCAGGTCAAGTTTAGGCACTCCAAAATAAGGCTTAATCCTCATTAGTCCCCAGTGTCTGCAGCTCCCATTGAAATCAATGGAATGCAGCTTTCCATACTTCAACGTCATTTTGTTTTGATTAAACAGACACTCATAAAACTCAGACAAGCTGGAATCAAGTTTCACATGAAACTGAATTGACTTTTTTTTTTTCTTAATAGAATCCTTGTAATTAGTGATTTCCAGCTGCATTTAGAATGTGTGAAATGCCTGCAGGAACTGGAATTAAGAAGGGGGAGGGATGCCAAACACCGTAGATCTTCTGCTGGCAACCTTTCATTTTAAATTTTTGCTCTGCACATAGATGAAGCAGCATGGTTTCTATAAAATGTTCAGCTGTGGTTTCACATTAAGTTGATGTTACCAATAAAGAGAGTGACTTGTAATCGAAAACTTATGTGCAGGTTTAGCTCTTGATGGCTCCCCACTTTTTTTCAGTGGCCCCCTTGCTGTCCTTAAGATAGGTCTTAAGAAACCTGTCAGTTTTCAATTCTAGCAAGTATTGATGCTGTTTGATCTAGCAAATATTGATATTGTTTGACCTAAAGAGAAGAATAAGGCTTCTGGGCTCCTTTTCTGATGAGCTAGAGCTGTCCCACACAGCCTGAGGAAGCATACCCAGGGCTGCCATAAGCCTGCAGCACAGGAACAGAATGACTCCTCTGCATGAGGTGATGTTGGCTCACTCTTGGTACAATCTGTTCTCCCACTTGTGATGGAAAGTGGTGCTTGCTTTTTTCATGTTTGAAGTTTTCGATCAAAACCTCCAGTTTTAAGGAATTATCTTAGTGTGGACTGCTTTCTGTTACCCTGATGTGTGTCCTTTTCTCTGTGTGTGCGTGTGGTGGGAGTGTTTGGGTTTTTTTCTTTTATTTATCTCCTTTCTCATTGGGAATGCAGTGCTATTCAGTAACTGGCTTGACCAGAGGGAAGCTTGTTAGGAGCTTGTAGAGTGCTGGAACAACACACTTGTGCTCAATAACTTACACATGGCTTCTTTTCTTTTCTCTCCAAGTAACTTAGATCAGAGCCATTACTCAAATTCTTTTAATTTTGGAGCAGTAGTTTTACTGAACACTTGCATGAAGCATATGAATTTTTTGGACAATGTGAGGACATACTTGAATTCTAGAGTATGAAAGATAATTTATTATTTTAGGATGATTAATGAAAGCCCTTTCTGCAACACTTCAGTGTTCCTGTGACTGCTGACAGCTTTGTTCCTTGGGTAGATTTTTGTCACTGCAGCCAGAGATTGTTGTTGCTTCTGCCCTTGCCAAACTGTCCCTGACACAGTGGTGGACTTAAGAGAGGATGGTGCTGGGAAGGAGGAAGTAGATTCCTGGCTTGCTTGTCGACCATTTATGGTTTATGAAGAATAAAGTAGAAATACAGACAAGACACCATTATCTTTTCTCTTTGTAACTGATAACTTTTTTTAGATGGTTAAATGCTTTACTTCCCCTTAAAGTCTCCTTTTTTTCTTCCCTATTCCTAATAGATTCACTGTGAGCAGTTCAAAAGGAAGACTAAAGATGCAGAGGATCATCTGGATCCCCATCAGTGTCCGCATCAGTGTGTTGAGATGGAAAGGTATTGACTATCTTAATGTTACATGGAGAAACTTCTTTTATTTTTGAACACCTGCTTTTTCACAAGCCAGTATTAGTTCTACTGATAATACTGAGAGTATTACAGCCAGTGCAGCTGTACAGTGAGCATCCTCTGCCTTTCAGCTGGGGTTCCCTGGCAGCTGCCACAGGCAAGGACTTGGCCTGACTTAACAGAGCTTGGTGTCCCCCATCAGCTACTGTATGTTACATTTCCTGGCTGCATTTCCAAATGGTTTTCATCTGTCTGTTCTGCTTGTGCTGTTAGTAGATCACTGAAAATACCTCAGGTCTGTGTGGGAGACACAGACTCAAGTGAATCATGGACTTGTTTTCCTCCAAATGTTTAGCCCAGCTGTGAGCCCAGGTCAGTAAGATGCTGGTGAAACATCCACATCCTGGTCAATGCTGAATAAAGTAGGAGGAAAAATGGGCTGTCTGTGGTGATGCCTGGTTTAAAAAGAAAGAATAGTAGTGCCAAGTACCAGTTTAAAATGTCAGTGGTACAATTGCTTTGCTTCAGTTACAGCTTTCGAAAGAAACAAGCACATGTGAGATGTGAACAGACTCGTGGTGCTCAAGCTGTATCTGTAGGCCAAGCAGCCAGTCCAGAAAGGGCTGTGGGAGGGAGACCATTCCAAAAAGGCAAGTACTGAGGCTGGGAAAGTGCCCTGAAAGGGGTACAAGCTTTTTTAGATATTGATCTTCACAGGAGAAGAGCGAGCACTTGAGAACATCTAGATTTGTCTCCCTTTTCGTTCTTTTAGCTTTCAGTTCTTTCAACACCTACCTGCCACCTCCCCACAGCATTCTGCATGTGTGCATTTCAGTGAGGGAATTCATCTGCTCAGAAAGCACGTGCTGCTTGGTGGCTCTGCTTGGCTGAGCGTTCCATTTGATAGATTTTCATGTCAAAATTCAATTCCCTTTCTGCTAGTGATCCACAGGCAGCTCCGTGAGTCCTGGGTGATGAGTCTGGGTGACAGTGCTCCCCTTGGTGCTTCTCCAGGGACACAGTCATCTGTAACTCGCTCACAGCTCATCTGAAGCCTGAGAAAGTTGGTGGAAATAATTTAATTGGCTATCCTGAGGTTTGAACTCAGCCCAAATGCTGTCTATCAGAAAGATGTTCAATGTCTTGGTAGTGTAATTAAGCAGAAGATCCAAGTGAAAGGGGTGTGATGCTATTTTCCTACAGTATGAGCTGTACAGGGTACAGAAGTGAGGCAGCAGCATGGAAATCCAGTCCCAAGGGACATGAACATCCAAGCACAGAGGAGAGCAGCACCATGTGATAAGTAACATGTCATTTAATGCAAACCAACTAGTCATGTTCGTCTTGCATGTTGCAAATTTCCTGAGGGGAGTAGCCAAACACTGAGAGACACTGAGTGTCTGTATATCGGTAGCTTTCCTTCTCTTCACAGAGTTGGGATGGATTATAGGTGCAGCTTCACTTAATCACTGGGCCCTTTTGTTTTTGGCTTTTTTTCAGAGAAACCAGATGTGTTTCCATTAAGATCATGCACCTCTTTTGTTGTTATTTGTGTAATTCTTGAAATTAAGCAAAAGTATTAAAGAATAATTGTTTCTGCTCACATTAGCAGCACACAGCTTCTCCAGATGTGGTATTTGACAGCCCAACAGCTGCTGGCTATTAAATGTGCCTTAAAAGCTCCATTCCTTTGTCGTAAAGGGAACAGAAGTGTAGGGACGTTTATGGGGTGAGAGGCAGATGTTTAGGCTACATCAGGTTTGAGCGAAAGTTTAAGTGGTTTCTCTGCTATGGTCACAGTACGTGCATGTTTTAACCCCTGTCATACACCTTGCCTTATGGAGCTCTCTTCTTGGGACTGGAGTGAGATTATTCCTAATCCCACACTTATCTGCAGGACATCTCACTCTGAACGCAGTGCAGTTCTGCCAGGTAGATCTCAGCTGCTGCTTGGCTGGCTTTCCATCTATGCCCTTGAAATACTTGGTGAATTTTTGGGGGTGAAACTTAGGTTAAAAAATTAAGTTGGAATCATTTTTGAAATAATGTGTTGCCCTTTTTTTTTTTCTCCCTAAACTTTCTTTTTAAGTGTATACTCATACTCATCAAAGGCAGGTGTTCTTTTTGTGTTTGTACCAACACAGTATGCTTTATGCCCAATAAACTATTTTTTTATGGTGGTAGATGTGAGGTGGAACATGGAACTAGTGGAGCTCAGTTTCAAGGGTTCTGGCTCAAATTCCCAAGCCTAAACTTTGAGTGGAGTGTTGAGTATTGGAACAGCATCACTAGTCCTTAGGGAGCTGCACCACATTGTAACTATTTCCTATCAGCTCAGAATCTGCTAAACTTTTAAGAGCTTATGAGGCTGCATAAATTTTTTTCTGTTACAAAAGTCTTCTTATCTTCTTGGAAAATTTTTTTTTCTTCCCATTGCTTATTAGACTAGAAATCCTTTGTTATTTAGTCTTAAATGGATAAGATTTTAATATAAAAATTCCAATGTATTTGCATGAAAAAAATCTAAGGATTCAACAAAACTAAATTAAAAGAGCAAAAATCCTGTAAAATCACATGGAACATAAGAGAATGGGCTCATTCTACAGATAAACTGTCATTTTACAGAATTATATATCTAATTTTAGTCCTATTTTATTCCTATTTCTAGTACAGATTAGATTAAATATTCTGTAATTCAGTTTCATTCTCCCATATTTGCAATGAATTTTTCTGAAATGAAGTGTATTATCATAAAGAGGGGAAATATTAGCCGAAACAATTTGTTTTGAAATTTGCCACATTTTTAAATTTATCTGACCAGTTCATTCTCCATAATTCAAATGCAGAACCTTATTTATTTCCATGAATCTGCTCCTTAGCCAAGCAAGAATCCTACATCCCAAACGCCCACCCAAGGGGATGAAGCATGTGTTTTACCATTAGACTCTGGAATTCATTTCCCATCAAAATATGACTTCATGGTGTTGGAGTCTGGCTGTAAATTCTGACTTAAAGCCTTTTTTCGCTATTGTTTATGGTGTGTATTTGTGCTTTCGCCAATCACAAGAGTATGACCCGGGCACACCAGCCTTGAAATTAATATTTCAAATATAATGATATGCATTGAGTATTAATATTGTGCAATAAATGACATGTCGCAGGTATGTCTATTGTTGCCATGTAACTGCTATGAGTAAAGAATAATGCCAGTTTCCAGAGAAAAACAAGGAGAACCAAGAGCTCACAGATGCAAAGTTGGGACTCTTGTGGAGCTTGTACCTACTTATTTGATAAACTTCTATTTCTCAGCCTTCAATCTAAACTGCTCAAGCCCAAAGTATGTGGCTCATCATGTTCTGGCTCTCAGCTTAGAAATGGAATTGCTATTAAAAGTATGCAACCATTTAGCAATAAATAATAATTATTACTTAGAGCATTAGACATGTTATAATAAATAATATCAATACTTATAAATAGGCCAATGGAGCCTAGAAATTGAAGTGTTGCGAAAATGAGAAATGGAGCAAAAAGAGAAAACCAATTTAAAGGCAGCTAGATGATCATGTGGGAGAAATGAAAACACCTTTAATAAGGTGCACAGTGAAGTCCTGCATGGGTATGACAACTTGCAAACCAAAGGAAGCAGGACTAATTTCTCATTCTTGGAAGACATGGCTGGAAAGATATTGGCTACTACTTTTCAGGTATGACTTGGAAATTGTAAGGTTGGGCTCTCTTTTTCCTGCTAGCTGCTAAAACTTGTGCTGGGAGACCAGCTTCCTTCCTTACATCTGTGCCTTCTGCTTCCATGTAAAATGTCTTCATTTTCGAAAAAAAAAGAAAATTTAGCAACTAACTCAAAAGTTTACAAAGAGGAGTTAATGTTGTAATCTTTTATTGTCTCTTGCAGTTATCACGGCATGTTAATGTGTAGTTTTTATATCTTTGTATACTTCAGAAAGCTTTAGCACATAGAAGGGGTATTCTTTGTTCTGTATGAACACAGAAAAATGCTTTTAATATTTTCTGATTGTTGCTTTTACACAAAAAACGCTATCTCCCAAATTTGAATGTATTTCCTTTTATGTTTGGACTTATTTTTTCTCAACATATTGCCTATTTGCATAGTTACATTATTAAAACGCAAACTACCTAATTTTAGAAAATGTTGGCAATGGGATAGAACAGTAAAGGTTTTAATGGTACAGAGGTGTATCTGTGAACTGCAGGAAACCTAAAGTAGTTTTGACAATTGTCTTGTGGAGAATCTGAATCCTGTGTGCCCTCTAGAGCTCTCCGAGGGAAGCTCTGGTAATCAGCAAGAACTGTCTTGGTGTGGGGTAGCTCCTCATCACGAACCCCTTGATGTATTCAAGCACTCAGAGCACCTGTGTGCTCTGGAAGTTCGGATTCCAAATCAGATCTACGCACCAGATATGATTAACGTTTCACATCACCGTAAATGTGTCCTTCTGGTTGTCAAAATGGCTGATAATAAAATGCAGATAAGTAGAGTAATAGTTTCTCAGTCTAACAATGAAGTAGCTTTCTGACTTTCATTATGTTCTTCGAGCACATGGCTATTACAGGGCAGCAATTGGTTTGTAGGGATTTGAACCTTTTGCTGTTCCCTTTCTTTTACTCAGGCACAGCTGGGTCCTGCTCTTGCCCAAGTAAGTCCAGAAAGGAGAATGCAGAGAGACAGGGTGGGAACAGCCAGAGGTGAACATCATTTACAGCCACAGCATCAAACTGTAGGGAGCAGAGTGGAGGAATGAACACTTCCTGGCTGAAAAGAAATAATACAAGCCAACCCCCCATCTTTATGGGGTTTTTCTCAGCTGGGTTCATGCTCTGATCTCAGGAGGTTGTGGTTACACATCTCCACTTGCTGTGGCTGAACCAGCAGCAGAGCTGAGTGCAGCCTCCCTAAATACTTGCTGCTGCACTCCTGCCAGATTGGTGCTCACATTTTACTGTCCTCAGGGCTGCACCTAGATATTGCTCCTTTAGTCTGAGGATGTTTTTCCAAGCTGCTTTATTTCCAAGCTGCTTAAAAGAGTTTAAGAAACACTGGCTACCTTGACCGAGCCGGGTGAGTGGGTAGTGCTGAGGGTGGTAAATTGCAGCGGCGAGTGACGGCTTCCGTGCTGTGGCTTGTCAGTTCTGAGCAGCCTCAGGAGCACCGAGGGATCTGCACAGCCTATGTTACACAAAGCAATTACAGACTGGGTGAGGCATGGGAGTCTAAATGGGCTAAAGGTGCTGTTTTCCAGGGAAGTGCCCTTGAGAGTGCAGAGTGCTCGGTCTGGCTTCTGCCTGAGGTCCGGGAACCACAGCACAGAATCTCTTAGAAAAAGTGCCACTCGCCCTGGCTTATCCACGATTTCGCAATATTTAGCGAGACAGAGAAGGGCCGGATTTCTCTTGCAAGGTTTATTGCCTTCCTCCTGTAGTTTCCTTCATGAGCTGCCACGCGGTGCCCATGCTGCTTCTGGGGCTCACCCGCCACCCACGCACAGCTGAGGCTTTGAAAACTTCCACCAGCCTCAGAGCAGCTGCAGCCTCCTGCACACCACTGAGCTCGTGAAAATGTGCCTTGGGAAGGTCTTTCTTTCTTTTAATCCTCATGGCTTTGAAAGGGACTTAAGGCCATGAAATTACAGTTTGACCAACTACCAGGCAGCAAGTAAAAAAAAAAAAAATAGCTCTAGAGTTTTAGTGGTCCTTATTTGCTACTGTTGCTATTTTATTGTAGTACCTCTGCAAATGATTTTGTATCCAAGCTTAGTGAAACTACTTTTCTGTTATAGTCTCTGGTTTAAATGTAGAGCATTAAATGAATCATTCTATGCTATCAGCATGAAATTCACCACATTTACTCTCATGATTAAGATAGATGAGTTTGTTTATTGGAGAATTTTATCAATTTCACTTCAAGAGTTTCCTAAGAATCTGTAGTGCAATCCCTGAGGATTGCCTGTCTAAACTTGAAGAAGTAAAATTGATAAACTCCTACTGCTTTAAGTTTTTCTGGTGGTTCAAATGAAGAATTTAGTATTTTCTGCCTAAATCAAGAAGTAATCTTGCTATAGCAGGTTCATGATATTTTTGAGCTCTGCAGTTTGCTTTCTGGTCATGTATTACTTATTTTTTGAGCTGACTTAAGCTGATTAGGCAATGGAAGTCCGAGCTTGCAAAAGAGATAAATCTCTTTTGATAACTTGGATTGATCTAGGAGATTTAGGTGGTTGTTTTAATTATGCCTGAGTTAGTTCTCTGAAAGTCACATTCCACCATTACCGTGTATCAAGTGAATCAGCCCAAGCTGCTGATTAGTTCTGCGAATTTGGAACCAGCCCTTAGGTGCACCTAAGTTCTGTATGTCCTTAGCAGAGAGACTGAAAGAACAGAATTTTCACACCAAGCAAATGTAATTTTAAATGTTCACAACAGACCAATTTGTACAAGGTATCAATATTTTTATAAGGAACCTTTAAGGAAAAAAAATGGAAAATGCATGTCAGGTGTCTATTACAAGAGAGAAAACAAAATGTGCCATCAAAAGACTTTGTGAACTGAGCATCCAGCTTTGCAGTTCTAAACCTATGCAACTACTTTGATTGCATTTTTGCTAAAGTTGAATTTAAAGCTCTTGAAACTCCATGTGAGTGGGTGGGGTTGGGGCACATGGCAATTTTCATACAATCCCCAAAAGGATCAATTTGTATTTTGTAGATCCAATGTAGTAAAATGCATAAAGACTGCTTGTGCAAGTATTTTAAATGAGTTTCTGCACACAAAGCACTTAGAGACTGTGTGTCACTGCTCTCTGTGTTAGCAGGAAGGAAGGGAGCAGGAGCCTGGTGCAGGACCAGCTCTGCTGTCTGCATTTTCACATTCAGAAGAGACCTGGCAAATTTGCCTTCTCTTTGCTTCGAGTTTTGGTGTAAAGTTCAACATTGCTTTTTCTTCCCAAGCAGGTGTGAAAGTAAAGAGCTGGATGTTGAAATAAGGAACCTGATAGGGAAGAGTAGCACTTACAAGTCATGTGAGGACCCCAAACCTGTTGCCCAAGAGAGACTGAGCCCTCAGAGAACTTCGTGTTCCCTTAAGGTAAACTCAGTGTGATTTTGCAATGTTCATCTGCCAGGAAAGAACATTCAGGGGATGTTCTCTGGGTTACTTGATTATGCATGAAACTTTAGGATTTCTGAAATGATGCAATGCACTTGCTACACATTTTTTTGTTCTGATATAGCTACTTTCTGTTATGAGGAAGATTGACCGAGAAGGTATGTTTTATAGTGCTTTAAAAGGTCAGATAAACCCACTGATTATCCAAAGTGCCAAACTCTGTTACCAGATGTGCCTTTTGGATAACACAGATTCCTGAAACCACATAACCTTCAAAACTGTCATTTTGGTTGCATTTGGTAGTTCTGATTTAACAGGGAAGGAGCAGAGGTGTGAGACACAAAGATCTGTGGAAGTGTCAGAAAGGCTTTTAGATTAATAGGAAGAGAGAAGAAGGAAAATGATGATGATTCAAACCCACACTTCTGTGGTATTGCAAACAGAAAGTTGCAAGCCACCTGCTGAGGTAGTTGGCTTGGCTTGCAGTGAAGCAGCGACAGTGAAGCATGACAGAAACTTGTTCTAGGTTTCCCTCCCAGTTTCGTTCCTCTACCCTGAAATACTGAGAACAAAAGGAATTTCCCTGTTTTCTAAAAACTGGGAACAGCAGGAGGGAGAGGTGCAGAGGAGAGGAGCGATTAAGACATGAATGCCATCCACCTGCCAGGGATGACACACTTGCCTGCCTGTGTGACTCCAGCACGGGATGGGGGAAAGAAAACTGAAGGCTGTGCCCCAAGGCATGATGCAGGAAATTGGCAAGGAGGTAAAAGGGAGATGACTCTCTTCTATGAAATCTGAAATTACATATAGCTCCTTTCACATGTAAACTGCCATCTCCAGAATGACTCATGACCTCGGGGCATGAGGCTGAGCTGAGCCTAAGGAGACACCCCAGGGTCAGACTAGTGGGATTAGAGACAGTGAGAGAGAAGGCACAGAGAAGGATGGGGATTCCCGGAGGCAGGGGAGAAATAAGCATGGTGAAACAGAAGTCTGTGCAGAATCGAGTAGCATCCAGCTTTGAAGTTACAAGCTACAAATGATTCATGGAAACTCTTGGTTCCCCACATTAGCCTAGCCAGCAAAAGGGGACGTAGGAGAGGATTAGGGGATGTGGGGAGGAAAGAAAGGATGTGCTTACCTCGACCCTTTCTGTGAGGTGCTTCACACAGGATACCGTGGCAGTATTTAATCTCTCATGCTTTTATGCTCCTTGCATTTATAGCACTTCCTGCCTGTGAAAGGGGTGTGTGTGGTTTTCATAGCTTAAAGAGGGATGATTTGTGATATTTCTACACTGGACACATGCTGGGTATTTTTTGTTTATACTTTTGAGTCAAGCAACTTTTCACTAGGCTGGTTATCAAGCTGGACTTCAAGTGAGTGACAGCTTGACAGTTGTGATGAGCTTCAACAACCCCAGTGTAAGGTGCTAGGAGTACATGTCTTGGACTGTGTGTTTTGGGAAAGGAGGTCATATATTTAACACCTAGTAGACTTTGAATTATGAAGGTTATGGAACAGTATTAAAAAAACCCTAAACGCCAGAAAATGCCCATTTGTGAAATTATATGATGATTTAGACTTAAAATTAGGGGGAGATTATATATTTAGGAGTTAAGAAAAAGTTAATAATGAAATAAAAGTGTACCCCTTCCTATAGTGTCAGTCATTCATCAGGAAGTTATTTGTCAGAGTCAGCAAGTCATTTTCGTTCTGTAACTTTTTTCTGGAGTGAAGACTACAAATTGCACTCTGCAAAATGGTATTTCCATCTGACTTCAGTCCCTTTCAAGACTGATCTGTAGTGTCTGTAAACAAATTCCCCTTTTCACCAGGATTTTTTTTTCCCATAAAAATTTATTATATTAGTGTGGTTTTAAATGTAAATATTTGAGAGAGAAAATGTAAGTCTGTAGAATGAACTTCTCTGCACATCCTTCAGCATAGAATTCCTTCATCTGTACTACTTCAATTGCAGCTTCTTCTGATGCTATGTTCTCCATTCCAGGAGAGGGAAAAGATTGCATCAAAATATGAATGTTGCCCAAAAGTACTAATGCAGGACGTATTCAGTCTATTTAGGGCTTGATCAAGATTTTGCACATGGGAAGGAGGGGAGGTGAAAGTGGATAAAAGTATCAAATAGGGAGGGATAATTAGCAGTGTGTCAACATAATGTAAATTTGACAAAGATATGATATTGTAGGAAGCACTGCTGGCATAACAACAGTTTCAGCAGTAAAGCCAAAAACGAAGCTCAACTGTAACCTAAGCAAACTGAAGGGTCCCCAGAAACCACCAAATTTTAACCCAAGTAATCTCAGAGTAAATCCAGCTTCTACAAGTCTGCAACTGAACAGTACAATAAGTAAAAGGTTAACGTTTTGAAAATGTCTCCAACAAACCTCACAGCAGATACACAGGGAAAGAAAAAGATAACTTTGTCACTATGTATCATTTTGTTATCATCACTGGAAAGTTCACATTTACTTGCATCAGGCCTTTTAATGGTTCTTGGTTTCACTGCAATTCCTGAACAGACAGAATTTTCATAAGTGGCAAATGGTTTTCATTATCTTAATTTATGAGAGATATTTTGTAATACAGTAACAGAAGTTGTTCCCAGAATTAAGATCCAACATTCTGAAAATGAGAGCTTTCATCTTGTGGTGCTGATGCTTGTGAGAAGATTCAGTGTGGGCCACAGCTCCAAGGCTTTGATTTTTCTCCCATTGCAAGCTTCCCAAAGATGATTAAAAGGCTTTTACACTCAGGAAACTCAGGTCTTCCTAGAATACAAACTAAAATGTTTTTCATTTTTAAACAGGGCATTAAAAACCTCACCAATCTCAAAACTGCTAGTAATAGAAATTACGGAATATAATAGAAATAAAATAGAAATTAATAAAAGGCTTCTAAGCTGTTGTATGCTGCACTTGGGAGTTAACTTAGTGTTGTGGTTTTGCTAGA